>JAVIWB010001489.1:0-23235 GCA_031893035.1 Dermolepida albohirtum | reverse complement strand
CAATCTTTTGGGATGTTCAAAGAATCGTTCTAAATTTGACCTCCAAAGAGTAATTGTTTATGCTTACGATTCTGAAATTAAAGACAGAGTGAAAGGATGTCGCCAGTCAGAAAGATAATACTAACAATCGTTTGGGATGTTCAAAGAAGAAAAAAGAATCAATCTAAATTTTACCTCAAAAAAAAAATATGTTCAATTGTTTAATAAATTACAAGACGATAAAAAAATTCTGACAATCATACCTTTTACAGTATAATCGCTCAAATTTATCAAGGAGGCTCCGAAAATATTAATTTCTTTGAATTTATCTTATTTATCAAAGATACTCGTATGGAAGAGCATTTTCCAACGATAACAATTCAAATATTTAAATTTAATGTAAAATGTTTAAGAACCGCGTGTGTGCAATATCGCGCGATATTTGTGGTAATAAAAATTCGTAATATAACACCTCTTTTGTGCTGCAATCCAGAGTGTAGTTCTTCGTCCTCTTTTGTTACTTTGCGAGCTGTAACAACATTGAAGGTGACTTACTTGATGACACCTACATCGTTTGCCTTGTTTCACGTGCATTGAAATGATCCAATGGTGGAAATTAGAAGGACTCAATACAAATTGGTTTAGATGAAATTAGATTAACAATAGCGCTGCTTCCAGAAATCAAATATATGAAGCTGCTGCATGCAAAAATAACTATGAAAATTTTTGGTCATTCAGAATGTAGTTTCTTCTTCGTCCTTTGTTATTTTTCCAGCTATAGCAACATTGAAGGTAACTCACTTGATGACACCTACATCGTTTGCCTTGTTTCACGTGCATCGAAATGATCTAATGGTGGAAATTAGAAGGACTCAATACAAATTGGTTTAGATGAAATTAGATTAACAATAGCGCTGCTTCCAGAAATCAAATATATGAAGCTGCTGCATGCAAAAACAACTGTGAAAATTTTTGGTCATTCAGAATGTAGTTTCTTCTTCGTCCTTTGTTATTTTTCCAGCTATAGCAACATTGAAGGTAACTCACTTGATGACACCTACATCGTTTGCCTTGTTTCACGTGCATTGAAATGATCTAATGGTGGAAATTAGAAGGACTCAATACAAATTGGTTTAGATGAAATTAGATTAACAATAGCGCTGCTTCCAGAAATCAAATATATGAAGCTGCTGCATGCAAAAATAACTATGAAAATTTTTGGTCATTCAGAATGTAGTTTCTTCTTCGTCCTTTGTTATTTTTCCAGCTATAGCAACATTGAAGGTAACTCACTTGATGACACCTCCATCGTTTGCCTTGTTTCACGTGCATTGAAATGATCTAATGGTGGAAATTAGAAGGACTCAATACAAATTGGTTTAGATGAAATTAGATTAACAATAGCGCTGCTTCCAGAAATCAAATATATGAAGCTGCTGCATGCAAAAATAACTATGAAAATTTTTGGTCATTCAGAATGTAGTTTCTTCTTCGTCCTTTGTTATTTTTCCAGCTATAGCAACATTGAAGGTAACTCACTTGATGACACCTACATCGTTTGCCTTGTTTCACGTGCATTGAAATGATCTAATGGTGGAAATTAGAAGGACTCAATACAAATTGGTTTAGATGAAATTAGATTAACAATAGCGCTGCTTCCAGAAATCAAATATATGAAGCTGCTGCATGCAAAAACAACTGTGAAAATTTTTGGTCATTCAGAATGTAGTTTCTTCTTCGTCCTTTGTTATTTTTCCAGCTATAGCAACATTGAAGGTAACTCACTTGATGACACCTACATCGTTTGCCTTGTTTCACGTGCATTGAAATGATCTAATGGTGGAAATTAGAAGGACTCAATACAAATTGGTTTAGATGAAATTAGATTAACAATAGCGCTGCTTCCAGAAATCAAATATATGAAGCTGCTGCATGCAAAAATAACTATGAAAATTTTTGGTCATTCAGAATGTAGTTTCTTCTTCGTCCTTTGTTATTTTTCCAGCTATAGCAACATTGAAGGTAACTCACTTGATGACACCTACATCGTTTGCCTTGTTTCACGTGCATTGAAATGATCTAATGGTGGAAATTAGAAGGACTCAATACAAATTGGTTTAGATGAAATTAGATTAACAATAGCGCTGCTTCCAGAAATCAAATATATGAAGCTGCTGCATGCAAAAACAACTGTGAAAATTTTTGGTCATTCAGAATGTAGTTTCTTCTTCGTCCTTTGTTATTTTTCCAGCTATAGCAACATTGAAGGTAACTTACTTGACGACACCTACATCGTTTGCCTTGTTTCACGTGCATTGAAATGATCTAATGGTGGAAATTATAAAGGCTCAACACAAATTGGTTTATATGTAATTAGATCAACAATAGTGCTACTTCATTCTATAGTTTTTGGATCTGCTTTCTTCTTAATTTCAGTGAATTTACAACGAGTTTTTTCTGTATAGTGGTCTAATACATGTAAATAGATATTTGGAATTTAATCGGAGTATTTGAAGTAATCAGTTACTTGAAATGTGAAATTAGTAGCACGTCTCGATAGGTTCTTTTTACTGTTGCTGGTTGCATTTTAAAAAGAGAGGACTTGTTATTTTTTAATTTCCTATCATTTCCAGAAATATAGATTCTTCTAAAGATAATTTAAAATTTTGCGCATTAAATCTGACATTTCACAAGCACCTATTTGTTGTATTGAAGTCTTTATTCCGTCGGCCAGTATAACAGGTCGTCTTTTATTTGCTGTTTGCGTTAAGAAATAGTGTCATGTACTCTTGACTTCCAGCGTAAATATTAAACCAGTTTAATATTCAAACTAGAACATAGTTTATTTAAGTGAATTTCGGCAAATTTTCCTACACCGAAGTGAATTAATTGTTTCGCGCGTGGAAATTTCAACAGTTTCCTGCTATAGAAAATAATTCTAGCGTTACAAATTTTAGAATATTATTACATTCTCTCTAACAAGTATGTATGTGTGCATATACATACATATGTATATATTATACGTTTGTGTGTGATATGTAGTGTGCCTACGATTGCCAATTTGTTATTGTGCTGTTTGTGCGAGTTCAAACTCCCCACATATTTAGTTGATAATCTGTTTTATAATCCCTTTAAAATCCAACGCTTCATAACATCCAGATATTGAAATTTATTTTTCAATTAAATTCCAGATCTGTAAGCAGGTACCCTACGGAACAGAGTTCATTGCTATTTCAGTCCTATTTTTCAGACGAATAAATATGGGGATTGATACATCGTGGTGGCGATAAAAATAATTTAATGGAAGTTAAAGTGTTTCAAAAGTTTTTTGGCATTGTGTCTTCTATGTACACTACCATCCATGAGCGTTTGCCCATCCAGAAAGTAATATAAAAGCAAGTGCAATACTTACTGAAGATAATTTTGATGGAGCTTGTGGTTGATTAACTTAATCACTGAAGGTTGATATATAACCCCTTTCCATATTAATTTTCGTATTCTGTATACGTATTTCGACAACACTGCGTTTTGGCTTTCAACGGTACAAATCGTGTGCGGAATTTGTTTCGTACGGGTATTTTGCCGTAGTTTTCCAGATGCGACACTGTTTAATTATCTGCTGATGATGACAACTTACTTGTCGAAATACGAATACAGAATACAAAAATTCATGTGGAAAGGGGTTATATATCAACCATCAGTGATTAAATGCAATACTTACTGCAAAATCAAAGTTTTATTATATAATACAAAATGTTTTAAAGTCTTACTTTCTTTTAAATTTCTTTAAATTTTAAATCTGTTTCATAATGCAATTTATGGCGTGTTAAAAGACTAGTAGTTATACTGCCCGGTAGCTTAATTGGTAAGGCAAACGTTTAGAAAACGGCAGATAGAGGTTCGAGTCCTCCGGCGCAGAAATTTTTAATTAATTTCTGTGAATTTAATTAACGATGGAATAGCAGAAAATAATAATTGTCATTAATTTCCCATAGTAAAGAACTTAATTATATATTCGTATATAATTAACGTCGAGCTATAATATTGTTTATTTGAATAATATGAAAATATACACGTGAGCAAACACTTATGGCCGATAGTGTATGTATATCACATTAAAACACTTATCTATACGTATAATAACATTCTAATATCTCATAGATACATATCTAATGACGGCGTAACATTCCAAGAATTCTGAACAGGTCCCGATGTCGAAAATTTTGATCTAGTGGGTTACGACTTTCCTTTATAACCTCTACCTAGATTTTACCTTGTCAATTGTAATAGCCACAAAATTTTTATTCAGAGTTAGTTATGAACAAAGTCAGTCATGAAATTGATTCTAGTTACTAATTTATCTGTCAATCCGTTACTTATTGTTGATAAAAAAATTTCTTTATTTTAGTATTAGAAAATCTACCGCATTAATAATTAATTATTTTGTCTTGTTTTAATTAAGAAAAAATCGAATTTTTACCACTTTTGCATCATAAATACACTACAGAAATTTTTTGAAGAATTGCCTGCGCTTCGGTGAGACTAGAACTCACGATTTCATGCTTACCGGGCATGTTATCTCACCATTACCTTACAATACCTGGAAATTGAATTATAATTGAAATTTATAATGCGAGCCGTTTGTATTTAAATATATATTTTCGATTGTAGACGGATTTAGTGTCCAAAGAGGATGTGTTTACAGAAAAATAACCATTATTTTATTAGGAAAATTCTTTTATGATCGATTTTGGATCAGATACATTTTAAGGTCTAAACACAGACAATGAAATATGAGAAAGCACTACGAATAATATCCAATTTTAGTTGAAATTAGGACGTGCTCGTGTTAAGAAGTGTGTTAAGGTGTTTCAATAATATATTGTGAATTTCATTATTAGTTTATTTTTATTTTTTGTGAATTTCTAAGCTTTCTAATTTATTCGCAATGGGAAAAGTGATATTATTAGCACGGATGAAATTAAAATAGAGACTTTATTAAAAACAGGCAAATATTCACATACAAACAATAGCATTAATTCGAAAAAATATTCCGCCAACATCGAGCGGTCGCAGTCATTGTCATGGTGTTCGTAAAACTACCAAGAGAGACGTCTGGTTAATTTTAAAAACAGCATTTCAAAAAATAGACAATCTTCTATCGGAGAGCTACTAGATAAATTAAAAGTCCATCATATAAACATACCTGAGCGCAGGATGCGATCACAATTATACGCTGCCAGAATCAAATGTTGCAGACTAGCCAAGAATCCTAAGTTGACACTAAAAATGAGACAAGCACACCTGCAATGGCAAAAAATAGATCGTTTCTCGACAGAATCAATTTGTTATAATAAAAGTAATTTTTACAAGTCGCATTTTCTTTGATGACGGGGTATGTTCATTTCGTTAGATGAAGGCCCAAGGAACATTACAGTGATGAAGCTGTACTGAAAAAAATTCGTAATCTGGCCATGCATAACCGCGAATGGCACCAGACCTCTGTATTTTGTGGAGAGATGAATTAAGTGAAATATAAAAAGGTTACCGAAACTGTATTTTTGCCTTTTGTAAACTTACTAAACGAAGAAGGACCATACATCTTCACAGTATGGATCCCTGGTCCAGAAACCCGATCTAAATCCGGTCAAAAATGTATGGATCATGTTAAAAAAGTCCCGGAACCCAACAATAGCCACTGCGAAAAGTGGTAAAAGCATGCCAGATCGAATTAATGCAGTCGGATTAACAAAATATTAATATACTATCTTCTATAAAGCATAAACATTTTATATTAGGAACAAGTTTTTGTTTTATTTCTGATAAATAAAAAGGTAGGAATATTTCAATTGCTATCAAAAGTGCATTTGATAAAGGTCTAATCTGCAAGTATATTAAAAAAGAATAAATTAAAATTAAACTTTGGACGATTTAAATAAATTTTATTCATTCGCAGTTAAACCGTTGTATATATAATTTATGAATTTACGTTGTTATTAGTTATGGATTTTCAAATTTTGTAATAGTTTTGATAATTTATAATTAACCAATTATAAAAATATTTTTATATTTAACTAAAGATTTACTGTATTAATAACCCTTACAATCAAAATATCAAAGTTCAAAAATATGTTTAAAATTTATAATATTCGATGACAAAATAACTTACCAGAATTTATGTAGGTAAAAGAAGCGACGTCTTCATCGTTAAATAACCATGTGGAACAATGCACATGGTTACCAGCGTACTCAAATATGAAAGGGTGTTGCTTTATTAAGTTAAGGTAAGCTCTCGTCTGCTCCCGAAGAGCGTACAAATTGAGACTAAATACTTTGTCATGCGGAGCAATAACATTTTCTTGCGATTTTCTCTCCTTATAAATTGGTCGTTCTCCATTTTATTCCGATATTCTCGTGAAGAGAGTGGGGATGAGGGTCGAAAAAGTAATTTATAACCACTTAATGTGTACAGTCAAAAACAAATAATACTCGAAGGAACGATGATAGCGTATCCGAATGGAGGGACTCAATTTTAATGTCGATTCACAGCAACGTAATCTTTTTTAAGTGTATAATATTACGGACTACATTTCGCGATATTAATTTTCAAATACTAATTGCAGAAAAACCTTTATTTTTGTGTTTACATAAAAAAAACAGTCACGATCGGAACGTGACGCATTGCCTAAAATTGTAATTGAAATATTTCACGAAGTTTGAACATTTTTTATTTACTTAAGGGGTTGCTTCCAACCCCCACGTTAAAGCAATCGTCTCGACAAATGAAAGTGAAGAAAGTGTTGGTAATGTCGTAATCGAATTATACGAGACCGTCGATGCACAAAAATATTGAATTCAATTATTTTTCGTATCTCTTTCGAAATCCCCTTTGCAAACTCTTTTACTTTTTTTTGAGATACTGCATGGGAAATAAATCTTTTAAAAACACATAATTACTGTTTATGGGTGTATCAGAACATAAGTTAATTGTCTGATTTGAAACAAGCTCAATTAACATTATAATTATTAACAAAACTTAATAATAAATCGACGTGAACTATTATATGCACTCCATCGAAAATAAATCTTTTAAAAACGTAGTTCCTGTTTGTAGGTGTAAGGTGTATCAGGGCATAAGTTAATTGTATGATTTGAAGCAAGCTCAACCAGCATTATAATTATTAACAGAACTTCTATAACTCGACATGAACTATGTAGCAGCACTGTTACTCGATCAAGTTCGAAACTTACCCATCAGTATTTCACCCGGGAAGGCGGCTTACATAATTTAAAATGTGCCGCGCATCTAAGTTTAAATAATTAGATAGAAACAATCAAAACCACACATACACGTTATGTGTTGTTAAACAAGGGGGTAACGTTTGCTATATCTTATGTAGTTTATGTATAATTTGTATCGGATGAACTTGTGTACATACCTGAAGTATCGGGAAACCAAATCTATACTCGTTTTGAAATGTTTATGTAAAATTATTACAAAAGAAAAAAAAATTGAATGTAGTCTTTTTACAACTATTTCTTAATTAATTTTCATAATATTAATAGCTTTCAACAAGAATAAACAGAGAAGCCGGCGCGACAGGTCAAGATCCGCTATATGAAATACGTATGTGCACATGTGCCTACATAGAACGAATATTTCTGTCAATTGTCGAACGTCTTGAGCAATGCATATGCATATTATTGTGAAATTAGTTAGCATCAGTACTTGGCTTGGGTATATTCCTTTTGCATTTTGTATAAATATGTAATTAAGTATATTGAACATGCAGAAGAGAACAGCGACCATTGGTTAACCGGTCAAGAAATATAACAAAGAATTTCCTAACTTATTTTATAATAATTCTACGATAATCTGTAAAGTTTGCGATAAACCGCTAACGTATTGGGACAAATACAAGTGTAGGAAACATATTAACAGTAAAATGTACAGAAACGAAAATAACCACCAACGGCTGCTTCATGCTAAATTTACTTTTAATGATCACAACATGGGTTTACCGCTACACTTACTGAGTAAAGAATATTTTCGATCCTCGTGGCATAAATACAATTTCAAGTGGAAGCTACCATCTCGGATAGCGTTGCATAACTATCTACCATCTTTGGGCGAAGAAATCGATAATAAAACCAAGACGAAAAGACATACAACTGTGGTTATGCGATGACGAAACGCATAACCACAGGTATGCGACGAAAAGATAAAAAAATTATTGCGAATATAATAGTCTGTCTTAAATCGGCATTTACACTTTTATTAGCTAGCAAAAGGTTAGAAAAATGTACAGGTGAAGCGTTTATTAAAATAATACTGGATACGCTATAAAAATTTGAAATTTGACCAATCAACTGTTGATATTTACAAGTGATTTCCAGATGTGAATATATCGATTGTAAATACTAAAAAAGTGTTTTCCAAATCTCCGAAACGAATTCGAGAATTACACAAACGGTGCCCTCGTATTCTCGAACCACCACAATGCGAATATCAAATATATTCTAATTGAAAACAAAATAAATACATTATCATATTACCTCGCGCGATGTGTAATAATTAAATCAAATCAGTTCTAGCGAAAAAATTAAAACAATTTTTTCGAAACGGGAATCAATTTCCGATGTAGTATCAAACCTCCGGAGTCCTATGTTTACATCAATTATTTTGTCCAAAGCATTAAATCAAATTTGGACGTCCTCTGGCGTAATGAATCCTACGCCGTTAACCTACTTTTGTATTTCCACTAAATAAAGCGTTTTTTTTTCCTTTTTCATTATTTTCTTGTATAAGACCTTCGACGTGATAGTTAAATAAATGTTTGAACTATAAATAAATTGTAACAAATTTTTAAAATAAAGTTCACATAATACATAACATTATAATTAAGAATAATAATTATTCTGCTTAGAAAAGGATATTAAAGAAATTTAGAAATTATCTAAGAATAATTATAAAGACGAGCGCTCTCACATTTGGATATAAATTATATAAGAAACTCGTCGTCCTTTCAGTGTATTTTTGATGTTTCGGAAATCTCCAGGAACAGAAACAAGAAGCTGTTAATGAATTCGGTTAATTTCTTAAGGGTGTAATGGACAATTTGGTTGAAAAAATTAATTTAGGCAAGGCTTAGAAATAACTGAGAAGATGCTAATGATAAAAGAACAATGTAAAACGAAAGGTGGACTTGAAAAATTCAAAACGTAATCAACTAAAGTCCTTAGTTTTTGAATTGATAGATCAAATAAGTGACCTTTTCATCTCTACTATTTAGCGTAATCCCAATTGTTTCGGATAAGAAAAAAAGGCAAGTTACGAAAATATGAAAATAACATTTAGAAATTCGATGGATACTCTGTGTCGATGTTAGATGGTTCATGGTCAGGACAATCTAAATAGTAACAAACGTTGGAGTACGGTGCCATCATGTGGTATCCTTATTATATCCAGGAACTGATATTGGAGAGAAAGTTGTAAATATTTTTCTTTTCAAATCAACTCTATATACCCACCTAGAAACACTGATTACACTGGGGACCAATTTATAACCCAATTTCTGCTGAGATCGATTTTTCAGCTGTTTTAAAGATAGACATGTTGGTTTCAAAACTAGTTAGTTTAGAAGAAAACTAGTTTTCTTCTAAACTAACTAGTTTTTAAATCACGTTTATCAGTAGAAGAATCACGTCAAGTTTTTTCTCTACAGCTTATATTTATGTGACCACTTTAGACTGGATCGAGCGTAAGTCATAGAAAGTACTAATACTCTCCTATTGGCTAAAGTAAACCTTCTCCGATTGAGCAGGTGTGAATGACGCATACTTGTCTAGGCTATTCAGTTACACCTGAGATAGTGTAATGAAACGTTGTATGTCACTCTTTATGGTGAAGCGCATTCCAAATTGTAGACCGAGTTCTTGTTTATAGACAAGGAATTATCAACATTTTTTGAAGAAAACTAGTTTTCTTCTAAACTAACTAGTTTTTAAATCACGTCTATCAGTAGAAGAATCACGTCAAGTTTTTTCTCTACAGCTTATATTTATGTGACCACTTTAGACTGGATCGAGCGTAAGTCATAGAAAGTACTAATACTCTCCTATTGGCTAAAGTAAACCTTCTCCGATTGAGCAGGTGTGAATGACGCATACTTGTCTAGGCTATTCAGTTACACCTGAGATAGTGTAATCAAACGTTGTATGTCACTCTTTATGGTGAAGCGCATTCCAAATTGTAGACCGAGTTCTTGTTTATAGACAAGGAATTATCAACATTTCCTGATTTGTCTTTTGAAAAGATAAAGGCCGGCGTATGTTAAACGATTCACAGATTCAGCAGCTCGTTAAAGATTAATATTTCATCCTAACAATGACGGAACTTCAAAAGAATGCTTCGTTGGCATTCAAAAACCTCGACTTTCTTGGAAATATACGAGCACAGAATTACATTGAAATTATCCAACAACACTTGGAGAGCTACAAAATGCTTGGTTGCAACATGAGCATCAAATCGCATTTTTCTACATAGCCATCTTGCTGATCAGAAGATTTGATCATGCAAGCACGGTATCAGAGTAGATGAGATGTACATATGATGACTGACTATTGTTGGAGCATCAAGCAAGAACTTTGCTATTTGTATGAACACAATTTAATTTGCAGAAACTATATACACTTTGTATGAATAAAATTATTCTCTATGAACAGTATATTTGGTAATTTTTTCCTTGATTTTCCTTTGTATGTACATTTCGTACAGCTTTTGGGACAAAGAGATGGTATCCTGTAGCTTAAAAGTTGATATGATAGACGAAAACTGATTTCAAAAACATTTTTGGATTCAGATGCCAAAAGTCAGTCAAAACAAGTGTCAGATCTAAGTCATCAAAATTTATGTTCCCAAATGTTATAGTACTTTATAACACCGGCCAATTTTTTACTCAAAATTCTGAGTAATAAACTAGATGTCGTTTCTTCCTCTCATAGAATAAAATCTTCAGATATGTTCCGTATTCCGTTTCTATTACTTTTTTTTGTAATTACTCTGAAAATGAAATATCTACTTGGTAGTAAAGAGTAATATTATTATTATTGTTACTATCAAGAGCTTTTGAATATTCTAGTGGTGTAACCATAGAAGCTAGCCTCGAGATCACGATAGCAACAATTTTATTTATTCATCATAAAACTAGTCCTATAAAGAATGATTTTATTCTACAAATAAACATTGTTTTCTTAATTATCTATTTGATATTACTTTCGTAGGTGTCAAATTATTAACTTATTAACTGCGGAACAATGAAAATCAAATGACAATTGTTTACTGAGGTTGACGTAAGTTTATCGTCTTGTGTAGGTTTATTACATAGTAAAACAAGTGCATTAACCTTTATGTCTTTCTAAGAGCGACAATAAAACCTCTGTTCTATATACATTGATTATACACGTACATATGTACATATTACATTATACCATAATTATTGAAACCGGTGGCAAATAAATTACAGCGCAAGTTTTATTTAGATCTGAAAAAAGTCCTGAAATTAAAGTGTTACGTGACTGCAGCTTCTGGAAATACTAAAATGTGCACGCGATAGGCCAAGATAACATCATTTCAAGCAGTGGAGTCTCTCAGATGAGTATTCAGTTCAAAAAAAAAAGAAGGAGACAAGTGTCCCGAGTGGCTCTACTCTCCGGTTAGGAGAGAAGCACTTAAAAAAGTACGGAGATTAAAAAAAAACATAGAAAAACACGACGACAAGAATAACAAACAGTAAATTGTGAATTCATATTCACAATTGGGATTAAAACAGATTTTTTTTTTGTTCCATTGACGAAGAAAAGAACAAGTATCAGGTTACATGTTTTTAACTAGTTTAAAAAGATATAAATATGTACAAGGAAATAGTAATATCATCTACTACATTCGATTCTTGTATTTTAATTACAAATATTAAAAAATACAAATCTCTCACCTTCGGAAAACAATGTATTTTTGTATTACTACGTTATACTCCGAATGCCCAAGTCTTTTTTACGCACCGAACGGTAGAAGGATGCACAGAAACTCGATCTACGAAGATCTGCTAATTCTTTACATGATTTCGTCTTATTTCACAAGGATGTCAATTGCAAATATTGAAGACCTTCATGACCTTGGCCTTCTTGTCCTTCTCTAACTAGCTACCAAACCGTTTATGTCGTGCTTTTTGATAATTTTAAAAATACTTAGAAGTTTTTCTCTGCAATTGGTCGCCAACCCAAGTCCCGTTGATGAAGAAACACTTTCCGGTGGCGATTTTTCTCAAATATTCCATACATTTCACTACCCTTTCAAGAAATTAACTTAATCAGGATACGAATGATAATATTCAATATGGAAACAATATTGAATTTGTATGAATTGAATTTTTCACAGTACTGTATGTAATATGTAAATTTCTAAAAGTAGATTCCCGGGCCGCAGTAAGAGAGAAAAATTCACGTGAAAAATGGTAACAAGCCATCAGCATAATGGACATTATTTTGATTTTTTAATTGTTGAACTCCCCGTTTCATTGTACTAAATTCAAGTGTCCCATTAAAAGCAGGAAAGAAACTTTTCGTATTATGTCTTTTAAATTTACAATAAACAACTTTTACTGCTTAATGTAGAACCCTCAACCCATACCCCCCCCCCCTTTATAAAGGACACAATTAAAAAGAAAAAATAAAACCTTTTAAATTTAATTTTGCTTAATGCTAAAACGCCCGTGGACATCGTTTCAGTATTCGTTTTAAATGGCAATTTCCATTACACGTATTTTCTTACTCATTAGAAACTTCCGATTCCATCCAAATACTTGCTTGTTTTGAAACATTCCTTGTTAAATGAATCAAAACAAAATACAAATCATTAAGATGCGTATATATTATAAGAAAAAGCATAAACAGGGGTTATCGTCAAATCATGTTTCGTTCTTGTTTTTCTTTTTACTAATGAACTTAGCAAAAACAATACTAATTATTTATTTTATTTTTAAATGACAAATAAAATGTCATGTACATTCTAATTTAAATTTATAATTAAAGACGGTAAAGAATATAACCTTACATTTACCAGTGTCTAGGAAGCATTAATTAATGCACATCGCTTTGATATGCTCTCTCCGAATCAGAAATTAGTCGAAATATTTTTAAATCACCAACAAAAACCATTTTTCAAAAGATACAGCACGCGCAATTCATTAATAATAATATTGAACAATAAAGGACTCAAGCTTGAACTCCGCGATACTCCAAATATTTCGATATAATTATTAGATGAGTAACCTTTGTAAAACACGTACTGCGAACGCCTATTAGCGAAGAACAGGAAGATACGAGGATAGTTCGACAACGAGTGAGAATGACACATAGGTGGCGCTCTAATTGGTAAAACAAATGCACTGTAATTTAGGTTGCCTATTTATATGTTTACATTCCGATATTTAGATAAATCGGATGATTAGTTTATTTTTGACAGCTGATTGAAAAAGAAGCAACACGTCGTTTTGTTAAAATGGAAAAAGCAGAGTATCGTGCGGTGATTAAATACTTCGTAATTAATGGTATGGAAGCTACCGAAATAAAAGATGAGTTACAGGAAACATTAGGTGAATCTGCTCCATCATCCGCCACAATAAGTAGATGGGTAAATGAATTTAAACGTGGTAGAACAAGCTGTGTTGATGAAGCGCGCTCTGGAGCACCCAAAATCGTGACTTCTAAGGAAATGATTATAAAAATCCATAATATTATTACGCAAGATCGACGACTCAAAGTGAGAGAGATAGCAGACATGGTAAACATTTCATCAGAACGCGTACATCACATTTTAACGAAAGAATTGGGCCTTTCCACGCTTTCGGCAAGATGGGTGCCGCGATTGCTTACGACTGATCAAAAGTTCACTCGTTTGCGCATTTCCAATGAGTGTTTGGACCTTCATAAGCAGAATCCGGTTGATTTTTGTAGGCGATTTGTTACTTGCGATGAAACTTGGATACACTACAGTACACCCGAAACTAAACAACAGTCGAAACAATGGTTAGAACGTGGTTCTGTACCTTCAAAGAAAGCGAAAACCACTTTATCGGCAAACAAGGTGATGGCATCAATTTTTTGGGATTCAAAGGGCAATTTGCTCATTGATTACCTTCAGAAATGTGCCACAATAAACGCACAATATTATATAGAACTTCTACAAAAATTAAATGTTGAAATTCGTGCTAAACGGCCAGGAATGGCGAAGAAAAAGATTCTGTTTCATCAAGACAACGCTCCCTCGCATACCAGCACAGTTGCGATGTCCAAAATCCACGAGTTACATTTCCAATTAGTACCGCATTCGCCTTATTCGCCTTGTCAAACTTGTCAAACTACCCTCGTAGATGAGACCCAATCTAGAAATAGATAAACTGAATAGATGCGTTGTTCACAGCTGTTGGCAAAATTAGAAAGAATAACAACTGGACAATAGTTTAATATATTAGTAGTATCTCTAGATTTTAAAACAGAAATTATTCCATCATTATTTATGACTTCTTGCCCGCGTGATGGCAATTTGTAGGGCGAAAAATTGAACCCGTGCTTGTCGGATATCTTCTTCGTATTTGCAAACAATTTTGTAAGGACAGAAACAAGTGATAATCGTAGGGTGCTAGGTCCGGGGAGTATGGTGGATGCGACAGAATTTCCCAGCCTAGCTCTGGGAGTTTTTGAGGAGCCCCCAAATCACTGTGTGACCTGGTATTATCATGAAACATATGACGTCCTTCCTTTTGAACATCGCCGGCCTCTCTCCTTGGAGTGCTGTTTTTAAATTATTCAATTGCCGACAGTACCTCTCATGTTCTATCAGAAACTGTTCCGTCACCAAATACTTTCAATAAATTTCTACACGCTTCTGTACCATTTCTTCCTCGTTGAAATTCGTACAAAATACAGTGCCGTAAATGAACTTTATCAGTAACCATTGGTACACGACCGCGTCTCACTTAATACTAACATGAATCATCTTCGTTTTAGTTCATTTGCTAGATCAGTATGTATACATTTAGTGATAAAAATACAGAGCCAAATATGCATCAAATGAATATGCGCATCCTTGTTGAAACTTGTAACCGGAACTGGCAGATATTTCCGGTACACCTAAAATACAATAATATAGAAATACGTATTAATTTTCTCTAATGACTGTTTTATTATTTAATATTTCAACATGCCTGGATACGTGTGATCAAATTTGCGAATCTCAGTGCCTATAGTGGAAGTAAAACCTGCGAGATCATTTTGAGGTTCTATATTTAATTTAAAACATACTTGACAGTGGCAATTTAAAGTTAGTTTAGAAGAAAGCTGTATTACTATAGTACCAAAACTTACTTAAAAAAATATTTTTTCTTACTTAATATTCTGTCCAGTAGATGTCAGCACTAATCTAAATTTTAAATTATTTAATTTTGAAATGTATTTTACGTATAATAATCGAAAAATGAATAAGTTATATGTGCCTAGGATACTATCTCAGTCATATCTTTAATTAAAATTGATTAGGATTTACATTACCATTAGGTTATTTTTTCAAAAGCAACGTAAAAAACATTCAGTTATATTATTAAATTCAATTTTGTTGTATTAGCGCGCATTCCGAAAGTATTTTTCCCTGATAGAATTACAAAATCAAATTAGATTGATCAAGGGAAATCAATTTAATGGAAAACTTTTTACATGGACGGTGGTGAATTAATCTAACCGTTTTCGTAGCAATCATTCTTCGAAAATTACACTCACGTCAAGGAGTCAACTTTTTCCTACCGCGCCGGCATATTTATTGGAGATAAGTGGAAGTGAATTACCGGAAATGATATAAAATTCAAACTCATTTAGTGTGCTGTAACTTCATACCTATGTTGTATTAATTTTATGTTTATCAGCTGCAGGGGCGTTATTTGGGATTTAAATTGTGTAATATCATCCGAGATACCAGCAATAATAACACTTACGTTGTGTGAAAGATCTTCATCTCTCTCTCTCTCTTTCTCCGTTCACTCTAGTTAGATCATTTATAGCGTGTTGTGTGTTGCTGTTAAAGTAATTAAAAATTGATTGCAGTAGATAGTTGCAAGAGACTAATCCAGTGGTTTAGATTACAATGTATCTGTTCCAAATATAATTCGCATAAAACAAAGTTTTCATAATTTCTCTACACTTCTTCAATACGTTATTAAGTACGTAAAGTACTTGCTTAATCTTAATAATAGAATACTAAGGAAGTAAAACCTTTAGTTGAACACATTACCAGAAATCTGAAAGTTAACATTTAACCCATTTGTCATTGAATGGGATTATTAGATGTGAAACTACCACTGAAAGTTTTTGCAAGATAGCATTAGGTGATAACTATTATGAGGTGTTAATGACGATTTAAAAAGTAAATACTTTAATAAAATGAAGAAGATGCAGTACATTGGTAAGGCAAACACCAGATGCAGGTTTGAGTCCGGCTCCAACGCAGAAATTTTTAATTAATTCCTATAGTTATAATCAACGATGGTAGAGCAGGAAATACTAATTTTCATGAAGAAGATAGATTTGGCACCAAGACAGTTTGGATCAATTTTGGGATCAAATAAAAATAAAAATAAAAAACAAGATGAACAGGGTACGATAAGAAGAATGAAAATAGAATGAGCTATCATTCAAAGAATCAGAACCCAGCAGATGAAATGATTAGAACATATAATAAGGTAAATAACAATCCAACAAAGCAATGGCTACGGCGATAGATTTCTCTCTCTTCAGAGTTCATCAGGTAGTATGAAACAAAACAATTGAGTCTCGAAGTAAAGCGCACAAACAGAATAAACGAAGATGTCCAAAAATGAAGTAGATGGTAAAGAGTGAGTTTGAGTAATCGATCTTAGAGAAAGACTTCTGGATAGACGATAATTAAAAACAAATGTAGTTAAAAAGTCAAAAAGAGCAAAAATCTAGACCTAGAAGTCATGGGTCATTCCTTTCACAATCTCCTTATCTGGTTCGCTTTTCTTTGCGATATCATATAATACTTATATCGTTGTGACAAAGCCGTCTTACCCTCACCTACGGTCGGTATAGATGCATATGTTGGTTCGAGTTTGGAACCGAACGATATACTATCCTCCCCCTCCATCTTTCGGCCTTGAATAACTTAAGTGGCGTCATTCTATCACTAATAAGAAAGCGAGGGGATTGTAAAGTTGTAATTGCTTCCCTAAATGTTGTGAAACTTTCCCCATAGTGGATATAGAAAAAGGAAACAACTCTTGCGAGAATTAATTTACCTGCCAATTGCTGGACAAGTACCACAACCAGTTTTACTTATAACTATAAAACCGTCCAGGACCTGAGGCTTGTTTTATTACATTGACGTCATATATATTTATATCATGTTGTCGTTTACCGTTTTAGGGTTGTTTCCTACGTTCTTGTTTCTTTATTCTTGTTTTTTTTTTCTGATCTGATCTCGTTAGTAAATTCTTGTTTGTTTTTTGTTGTTGTTTGCCGCCAACGAACGTAAAGTTTAATGTTCGAAAGATCCGATATATTGTGTCAGTAAATCCTTTGTAATATTTCAAACTACTTAATATTACTTTATTTTTTAAAATTGTTTTATTAAATGTTTTTTTCTTCGTCTAATATATATTTATTAATTAATTATCCATTCTCTAAGCTCCTACGTAGCGGTTATTATGCTACAAACCCTAGGCTGTTACAATCATATAACCAAGTTAATTTGATCCAAAATAAAGAAAAGAAAAACTAATTTCGACGAAGTTTCCCAGGAAACGATACAAAGAATACAATCTTTTTAATATACCAGACAAGTTTAATCTAAATGTAATGTAAACTGGTGCTCAAAAAAAAAAAAAGAAAAGACACAGAAAGATAATTCCATTTGTTTTAATACGACTGCAGTATAATTCTACACCGTTTTCAAAACTGAAAACGAAATTACTAATCCCATTCTTTTTCCAATTCGCCCCTGTATATTACATTTTACCTCTCCCTGTAATGTTTCAGTTTTCCCTTCTAGGAAGTTTCACCGTATTTCGTCCAATGCAAATCATTGTCAATTCCAATGGGGCTTTCGAAATTTAGAAGTGGTTTCGCTAATATAAATTTCATCCCACTTTCATCAGTACATATTTGACTGAGAAAATTGAATTTAATCCATCTTATATTGATCTGAATTTGACTAAAAGTAATGTATTATTACAACACGTTAAATTTTATCAAATACGGTGAATGTTGAAACGTAATATTTCGAGTCAAAATCGTATTTTAAATAATTCAATTTTGTCATTATTAGAAAGCCAGAGGCTAGGCTTAATATTTATTTAATATTTCCCCTTTGTACAGAATTTCATATATCAATATTTTTACCTTTTAATTACATGTAGTCCAATTAAAATGTGGAATTACGCTTCCAATATTCGTAAATGGAAATTGAAATTTCAAAAATATATTGATATGAAATGTGCAGTCTTTCTATTGTAAAATATATATTTTTAAAAGCTAAAAACTGGAATCAAGTTAAAATAAATTAAATAACAAAGCAGGATGTAGCTTGTTATAAGTTAATTAACGGAAGCGATAATATGAATGACATCATTCGAATTAAATTTTCCTGGTACACAAAGGACGAACGCATTAACGCAGTGCGAATTTAAATTTGGGTTAATTCTCGAGCCTGGTGATATAATATTTTCTGAATAGAATGAAAAATCGCTATAGTTGCGCAATTCTTGTGAATTTGTTAATTCAACTCTAAAAATGTATCTCGTCTCTGAATCATTCGGTACAGTAAATAAGACTAAATTTTTAATTTCGTATGAATTTAAAAATTTTAAATTATTTACTGATAAAGAGACAGAGATAATTGATAAAACATTACCATAGTTCTTATATGCCACTTATTAAATTCGCTCATTCCTCTAACTGCACTTTATTTGACAATTAAACCCTGTTTTTTTATGCACAAGTCGCTATTTGCTTGGTCAGTAGATGTACTATTGATATAAGTACTTTCATTTGTATCTGAGAAATGAACGGTCAGTTTTCACACCACTATTCAATTACTTTGTTGTTTTAATAAGTCCATTTTCTTCTTTGTACCAAAAGATATTTGTTTTCTACAAATACTTATGTGTAAAAAGTAGAAATTGTGTTCTATAGCGACGTCTTCTACTGTTATTTGCTTTGTACATTTAATATTTAGTTTTTAGAGTAGTACAATATGTATACGAATTGTCTTCATTATTATTTTTAGTTTGTCCTATTAGGTGTTACCTGTTGGGTAATAAAGAATATTTACTTAAAGAGGAGTATCTGTAAGTATGGACTAGTAAAATTATTATTAGGGCCAAAAAGAACTTAAATTAAATAGACTTTCATTTTACACATTTAATTACTTTCATCGTTATTTCGAATACAAAATACTAATTATGCTCACCTTTACCCACCCTCCGTGTTTTTTATATAATTTCTTCAATTAAACAATAGATTTCTGCAATAATAAATACACATTGTACATACTACTGTGGGCAAAAAATAGTAAGACTTTTTAATTTAAATTTCGCGCGAAAACCCATTCATCGAAATATTTTTTTTCTAGGTCGGTATGACTACCAATGACATCTGTGCCAAATATCAAAATAATTATTAGTGTTTAGTATACGCTTGTCTTTCTGAAGTACAAAAAGTGCATTCGGCGATTTTTACAATGAGTGAAATTATTCAACAAAGAAGTTCCATTAAATTTTGTGTACGGAATCAAATTTCTGGTGCCGAAACGTTCAGAATGTTGCAAAAGGCCTTCGGTGATAATTGTTTGTCGCGAGCAAGTGTTTTTGATTGGTACAAATTATTCAAAGAGGGTCGAGAACGCGTTGATGACGAACAACATCAACTGATGATCAACACGTCAATAGAATTAAGGAATTGGTGCTTGAGAATCGACGATTAACAGTCAGAGACCTTACTGCCATCATTGGAATATCGGAAGGATCAGTGAAAACCATTTTGAAAGATCATTTGAGCCTAAGAAAAGTGAAAGCACGATTTGTTCCAAAATCACTCAATTTTTTCGAAAAACAGCGTCGCGTTGACGTCTGTGACACAATGCTTTCCAACTATCAAAACAAAATGAAAGGCATCATAACTGGAGATGTGGCTTGGATCTGAGCTTATGACCCGGAAACAGACGATCAATCGGCCGGGTATCGTATCAAAGGTGAGCCGAAACCCAAAAACTACGTCAAAGCAAGTTAAAAATCAAGGTTATGTTGACAGTTTTCTTCGATTATCGAGGTGTGGTGCACTCCGAATTCTTTCAGACTGGCCGAACTATCAACAAAGAATACTATTTGAGGGTTATGCGTCGTTTGCGCAATGCTATTCGTAAACAGAGGCCAGAATTATGGGCCGACAACTCTTGGTTTTTGAACCACGATAATGCACCGTCGCATACTGCATTAATTCTTCGTGAGTTTTTCGCCAAATTTTCAACCAATATCGTGCCGCAACCACCGTATTGGCCTGATTTAGCTCCGTGTGACTTCTCGCTATTCAGCAAACTCAAATGACCGCTCCGGGGAAACCGTTTTGAGTCAATTGAAGACATTAAACGTGAATCGCTACGCGCATTGAAGGCTATTCCTGAAATTGACTTTAACAACTGTTTCGAGAATTGGAAGAAACGTTGGCACAAGTGTACTAGGGCCAGGGGGGGATTACTTTGAGGGAGAGGAAATAGATTTGGAAGAATAAATTAAGAATTTAAAAATTATGAACAAAGTCTTACTATTTTTTGCCCACAGTAGTATATATAAAAAAAATAAAGTAAAAATATACATACCAGACATAAGTGTTTGCCCACCCAAAAGACAATAGAAAAAGAAATGTAATACTGCAAAATTAAAGTTTTATTATGTAATTATACAAAATGTTTTAAAATCTTAAAATCTTCAGAGTGTTTTTGTGGATGTTGGAGTTAATTTTCACACTTGTCCGTCTAACTCATCCCATAACACCTCTATAGAATTCAAGTCGGAGCTCTAAGGAGGTCATCTCACAATAACAATTATTCCTTCTCGATTTAATGCCTCTGAATACCCCCCGACACAATTTAGAAGTGTGTTTGGGATCGTTGTCTTACTGGAACACAAAGTTTTCTCCAACTAGTCAAATTCCAGAGGAAGCGGTATTAGTGCCAAAATCTCTCTATACCATTCTTTTCTTAAAATATCGTTTATTTTAATAAGATCGGTTTCAGACGTTCCAGCAAAGTAACCGTAAACCATTACTGATCCTCCTCCATGGTTGGCTGTGGATGTAATGATTCGAGAACTCGTTCTCCAACTGATCTTCGGACAAACGTCCTTCTTTTTGAACACTTTTTCACCGTTGTAACACTAACTGGTTTATTGCGATTAATGTTTGTCTCTGCTGCAATTTTCGGTGCAGTTTCTCATCTATTTCTTTTACTTAATAAAACTATTGCTTGATCTTCTGCTAGTGTTGTTATTTTTGCTTGGCTTGGTCGCTTTTTATTCAATAAACTTACAGTCCACAGTTCTCGGCTTAAGTGCAATTTTTCTATTATTTTTGCCATTATCATAATGAGACACTATAAGAGCACGTGTTTGAAACCTACCTTTCCTACGGACCATTATTCAAAATATCTATTTTATTTTACGTAAGCAAACGACACGAACTCTTGGCACCTCCGAAGTTGAATGAAAACTAAAATTTTTATACAAAGTTGATACCTTTCGTTATTTGATCTATAGATTAATAAAATCATGTTTAAAATTACCGAGAAATAAGTCTTTATTTAATCTTACCCTTACCTGAGTTGTAAAGTGGTGATGTCGATGATTTGGTTTTAAAGTACTTAAATACATAGATACTAAAGAATATGCATGAATTATGTTTATCATTCAATTAAAATTTAGTAACATATTCGTTTTAGTTAAATTATAATATCGTTTATTTCAATAATATGAAAATATACACGTGGACAAACATTTATGCCTTGTAGTGTATATGCCCAGCAATTCCTTCGTTCTCATTTTTAAAGCTAGTATTTTTTATATCTTTTTTATTCTCTTTTGTTAATGGATTAGTTGATCGAACCAATAGATTGATTGGTTATTACTATTATTAAATACGATATAAAAAATCAATTCCAATGTTTCATCAGAAATAGGCCGCATGATTATTTTTTCGACTCGCTATTACTAGACATACGTACGTTCATATGTTTAGCTATATAGACAAAGGTAATTCTCGTTAGGTTGAAAGGTAACAAAGGCTTAATAATATTGCATTGTTTCTAACAAACAATAAGTTAATCAAACTAGAAATGCTCTGCTATTACGTTACGTTCTGTTATGCCACTGCCGTGTTGTTTCCTGTTATTGCTGAAAGTATATCTATATTTATATATACATTAATAGTATATTACAAACCCGTGTAAGCAAATTAGCATTGTAAATTGGCGGCACAATGTCTGTAATATATTAGCTCATACAGTTTGTGGTCTCACGTTGATTTAAATTATTAAATAAACATCACGGCGATAACGATATTATCTATATATAATAATGTGAAGATTAATAAGTTGTGTAACTGCTACAACGATTGACAATGTTATCATGGTTGATAGATAAAAATGATAAAATAAATAAGAACAGTAGTAATTTGTCATAAATAAAAATGTCGATTGGGTAATTGAATAGACCATTGATCTCGAAAATAATTATATTTTTATATTTTCGCTAATCCATCCTTCACGAGCTTCTAATCTATTGAAGAATAGCGAACTTCTTTATGGGAAAATCAATGCCATGTTCGGAAGCTCAATTCCAATAAGACCTATACAGTAATTACACTAAATAGAGAATAGAAGAAAGGACCACCTGCACAAGCAGGATCTAGCTGGCACATCGATCCAGGTAAGCTTAAGTGAAGATACTCTGGAGTATAGATTCCAGGACACGAAGACTATAGGTCTAATGCAAAAGAGAATAAACTGGCGCAACAACCTACGTCAATGGTTTTTACACAGCTATAACTTTCCTGTGGCACTGGAAAAAACGCACCAAAGATGGCAGCACTCATCAATAAAAGCTAGGGAATGTAGTCGTGTATCTATTGTTAGGTACTCATAAA
>JAVIWB010001488.1:0-22453 GCA_031893035.1 Dermolepida albohirtum | reverse complement strand
AAACCTATGTGCATTTCAATATGAAGATAATCTATATTATAGCAGCGTTTGTGAAATCCAGGAAGGTGAAGAACTATTAGTGTATTTTGGTGAAGAATACGAAGAAAACTTGAATGGTGGTATAAAAGTGGATGTCGTACCTTACATAGAAAAGGACGCCAAAGATGTGTTCGCCTGCACCTATTGTTGCCTTGGATTCAGTTTAAAAGTATATTTGGTTGATCACAAAACTGTTTGCCCTAATAGAACCAATGGAAACGTTGAAGGTACGAAACGAGGACATCTCCTCTTAAGCCATTCTCTTTTATAATTAAATATTTTTTTTTCAATTTACATGTAAAGTGAGCGTGTTTTGTATTCTGACACTTCTGTCAGTATCGTTACCATTACCTATACAAGTTTGTAGGATTTAATCTAGACCAGTGATTTATGTTTAACTTTTCTGTTCCCTTCCTTTGTCCTGAATTTTATGTCTCTTGCTTTTCCTTCACTCACGTCTACAAATACTTTCAAACTCTGTACCTAAACTATTGGGTTGGCAACTAAGTACTTTCGGTTTTTACTGATACAGAGCGTTGCTTTATTTTTTATAAAACGTATGTTATTGCTGTACTTTACCGTTTGTCGCGTGATACTAGTCACATTGACGTAACTTCAGAAGCAAGTAGTGCGTGATTTTTATTAAAGCTATTAGTTGTGGGTTAATTTTAAATGGAGTGCAGAAACGAACATTTTCGACATATTTTACTATTTTATTTCCGTAAAAGAAAGAAAGCTGCTGCGGCACACAAAAAGATATGTGAAGTTTATGGTGCTAATTGCTTAACAGAGCGCACGTGTCAGAATTGGTATACAAAATTCCGTTCTGGAGATTTTTCCCTCAAAGATGAGCAACGTTCTGGTCGGCCTACTGAAGTTGATGATGACCAACATAATTGAAGAGGATCGTCATATAACTGTTCGAGAGGTTGCGGAGAGGCTACATGTATCGTACACAACAATTGAAAAACATTTAAAATATCTTGGGCTAGTTAAGAAGCTGGATATTTGGGTACCTCACGAATTAAAAGAAATTCATTTAACACAAAGAATCAACTTTTGCGATATGCACCTTAGACGAAATGAAACCGACCCTTTCTTAAAAAGATTCATCACTGGTGATGAAAAATGGGTCCTGTACAGTAACATAGTTCGAAAACGATCACGGAGCAAACACGATAAACCAGCTCAAACCACATCGAAAGCTGAATTGCATCCAAAAAAGATCATGCTGTCAGTTTGGTGGGATTACAAAGGTGTTGTGTTTTTTGAGCTGCTTCCAAGGAACCAAACGATCAATTCTGATGTTTACTGTCAACCATTAATAAAATTGGATGAAGCAATCAAAGAAAAACGGTCAGAATTGTCTAATCAGAAGGGCGTAGTATTCCACCAAGATAATGCAAGGCCTCACACATCTTTGGCAACTCGGGGGAAACTATTGGAGCTTGGCTGAGAAGTGATGCCACATCCCCCATATAGCTCTGATCTAGCACCATCTGATTACCATTTATTTCGAAGTTTGCAGAATTCTTTGAATGGTAAAACTTTCACAAATGACGCTGACCTTCACTCGCACCTGGTTCAGTTTTTTGCTGATAAGGACCAGAAATTTTATGAGCGCGGAATCGTGCAGCTGAAAGAAAGATGGCAAAAGGTGATTGAGCAAAATGGAAAATATATAATTGATTAAAAACTATTCTTTGTTTAAAAAAAAAGTGTTTTATTTTATACTACAAAACCGAAAGTACTTAGTTGCCAACCCAATATTTTAAACGCTTATATGTTTATTTCTCTCCTACTTGTTTTTGCTTTTATGTTTTCGTGTAACATAATTTTTTATTATAGTAACCAGGTTTTTATGAAATTTTTTTATCTCCCAATGCCCAGTTTGCAAAATTTACCTGGAAAAGACAGAATATCTGGAGTGCCATCAGGTTTACTGCTCTGAAGGAAATACAAAGTAAGCCTAGTTTTCTATTACCAAATAGATTCAACAATTTAAGATAATATCTAGAATGAAATTGAATTGCGTTATAAATCATTTCTTTTATGTAGTTTGACACAATTACTTAATTTGGTATTGATATTTGTGAATGTGCCTAATGTATTACACACGGTGCAGTAAAAATCTTGTATTTTCACATAAATAAACAAAATACATGCAGTTAGAATTTTGCGGGTCTTTTATCATATAAAACAGGATTTTTTCAAAATTATGGCAGAAGTTCGCTTCGACAGTTTTTAGGCATATTCGTGTTAAATAATTGCGTCTCCACAAGACTATAATCAAAATACTGTTTTGACTACGTTTCTTCCACTTAAATCCGAATTTCTTCAATTTTTTTTCGCGATGTTCGCTTCATTGCAGACGAGTTATCGTCCGCTTCCATAGCCTATTAAACTTCTAAATTAGTGAAATAAATAAATGTTTATCATTAAATCTACAAAGGGTACTAGAAAAGTTTTAAGCACACTCTTTGTCCCAAGCCCGCAGAAGGTCCTCTTTTCCCATTTTCAGATGCGGAAACAGTACAAAGTCGCAGGGAGCAAGATCTGGACTGTAGGAAGGGTGCTCGAGAAGTTTCAATCCTGTCGTGGTAAAATATTCGGTGCAGGCTATGGCGCGATTAGCTGGAGCATTATCGTGATGGAGGAACTAGGTGTCCATTCTTGACTTTGGCCGCAGGTTCTTCATGGATCCAATAACTTTGGGCTGGCACTGTTCAGTATACCAGTTAGCTGTGACTGTCTTCTGTGTGTCCAAAACGACGCGTTCCACAATTCCACTCGATTTGAAAAATACAGCTACCATTTTCTTTACAGATCGGGATTTTCTGACAACTACGGGTGGGTCTTTGTTTTGAGCTTTGGTCGGCACATCGTAATAGTACAGCCAAGTCTCGTCACCTGTCACGATGTTGTTCACATACCGAGATTGTCCCGTATTAACCTTTTTTTTAGCATCTCCCGGCACCAAGTTACGCGTCATGTCATCTGCTCTTCAGTTAGTCGATGCGACACCCAGAGAGAAGAAAGCTTCTTTACGTGCAAATGATCATACAGAATCGAACGAATTGCTTGGTGCATTTAGGCCTGAAGTACCCCCTATCTGTTGGTAGGTCACTCGCCTGTCCTCGCCCAGCATTTTCCTCACAATAGTAGCGTCTCTCTCCGTAACTGACGTTCGGGGCCTTCCCAGCCTTTCAGCATCTTCCACAGTTAAATTTCCCCTTTGGAATTCTCTATACCACCTGAATATCGTTGTGCGATGTGGACAAACATCACCTAGTGCAAGAGTCATTTCTTCGAAGCACTGGTCTATGTTTAAACAAAACGCCCTTATCTCATTTCGTGACCACGATGCCATCGCAAGCACTTTGCACTCTCACTGCTAATGAATAACTAGCCCATCGACTTCCTTCCTACGATTCGTTGTTTCGTCATATTGCAAAACTTTCCAAGTACCCTTTGTAGAATAGAAAGAATGCTCGTTTTTGGATAGAATTTCCTGTGCTACATATTTTTTTATCCTATTGCTGTTTTACGTTGTCTCTTTTTAGTTGGAAAAAAAAATTCCAGAGGTTTCCCATTCACTTAGAATACCCCACATTGTGTAGGCTCTAATGCAAAGTGCCTTCAAAGACAATTTAACTGATGCTGACTTGGAATTTTTGGTGTGAAACTTTATATACGCATCATCTGCCATACATTTCTGTCCATTTCCAACATGCTTGCCTTGTGGTTTTTCATTGAGTCAGTCTTCGGCCTATCGTTTTTGTTAGCACTGTACTTAGAATGTATTATCATAAACTATTATAAAAGCTGTTACACTTCGCATACAAATAATAATTCTCTATATCATGTTTTTTAAATTAAGTTATTTAGATTTAAAAATAGTTCGAGTTTCAAGTCATAAATTATTATTTATCTTGACCTTTTTGTGATATATACAAATGCAGGAATCTTTTGTATTCGTCACGTGCTGTTCAAGTGTAATAAAGCAACGTCTACCCGCCGTTTTCTAGGAAGTCGAATATAGCGCGCCAATATTCTCGTTTGCTATTGGGCGGTTCAAACATGACCAGTATCCTAACCCTTTAGCATACGGGGTGTCTTAAGAGCAGCCGCGTGTAAGACACAGAGACTTCTTCTCAGACCATGACAAAGTACACACGCATTCCTTTGACGTGATCGTGAAGTTGTTTTCCCGCGTTTGTTGTATCCATGTGTTTAAGTTCGCGTTCGCGCAAAATACACAGCTTCCTGATCCAGGACATACACTCCGCGCAACATGAATAAGACCAACTGCATATATGACATTTGTAGTTGGTATAAACATGGTAGCGCGCTGGAATTGTTATTTTCGAAAATAAGAGGGTTGATAAAAAGATGTATGTAGGTACCAAATATAATTTTTGTAAAAGTCAGTGCAAATGTACGTTACTAATGACAATAAGTAGAGTAATTAAACGCCACAAAATAAAAGATTCGTTTGCAATAACAAAATACTTTATTGTTCAATAATGAGTCCTTTTGCCATTATTTCTTATAACCTCAAATAGTCGGGATGGAATGGAATTATACAGGGTTCTCAAGTAGTCAACGGGAAGTTCCGCCCAACTTCGTTTCAGCGCCTGCTCTAGTTCGTCAGCGCAACTGAATTGGGTAGCATTGGAGTACAATTTACGCGACAACCATCCCCAAACATTTTCTATGATGTTCAGGTCGGGGGAGAGCGATGGCCAATCGAGAACCTCCATGCCTTGTTCTTGAAACCAGCGTCGAACAATGCGCGCGGTGTGAATACTGGCATTATCCTGTTGGAAAATAAATGGCCCACCTGCCATAACGTTGGAAAATTTGTCTTTCACCTGTTGCAGCAGCTGGACGTACTTTTCCGAATTCTGCCCTTCACTATTACTAAATCAACAGGTCCGTTATAGGAAACAGCTCCCCATACCATGACTGAACCAACATCGGCTCGCCTTCGTGACTGGATCACTTCATCTTTACGTAAATCGTGGAAATAATAAGAAAACCCATGCGGGCCATCTAAATTAAACTTCTTCTCGTCACTGAAAATAACAGTTTGCCATTCCCTTGTCCACCCCATTTTTGCTTGAGCAAACTGAAGACGTGCAGTGCGCTGAAATTCCCTTAAAGGAGGCCGTCGTTTAATTTTCAAACGTTTTAAATGCGGACAGGTCTTCAGTAACTTCTGTACAGTTCTTACCGATGCATTCGTTCCAACGTTATTCGCGATTTGTCTTGCCGTTAATGCCGAATTCGATGCTTCGCGTAATATGGCTCGACGTTCTCTCTTAGTTGTAACGGATGTTGTTCGCCCTTTAAAACATTTTCCATAATTCTCGGGATCCCTAATAAAATTGTTCACAACCTGGTGTGATCGACTTATTTTCTTTGCAGTAGCCCTTGAGGAATACCCTTCTTGATGGAACGCTTTAATTTTTCCAATTTCTTCCATACTTAAGCACTTCTGTCGTCCCATCGTTGCACAATACCCTTAATTACAGATGTTTGTTTATCCGGATACACGTTGTAACTCGACACTCATCCGGTAGCTTACTATTAAATACTGGTCGTATCCAACCGGCGCGGTGCATTTTATATGTATGTGGTACTTACGTCACCCAATGCATAACGTTAGGCACTATTGCGCAATAATGCGTATTATTTGCCATATAATACCATTACAAACTTGCATTGTATTTTTAGTAAATGAATTGTTTTTCAAACCACCGAAAGCTTGCAACAAGTCGGGTGGTCCTATTCATGTTGCGCGGAGTGTATACATATACACAAACACGCAAGTACACGCATGCACATTTTAATCTAACTCTTTGTATATTTTATTAAACGGCTAAATATCGTTAGACTTATCTTTTATTACAGCTTTGCTACGACGTTTATCATATTTTATTTGTTGCTCTCGTTCTTGTTAACTATTTCTATTTAACACATTCAAGCTTTAAGAATTAATTTAACTTGTGAATAAAATTTTAAAGGCATTCCTGTCGTTTTATTCCACTAATAATCTTTCTTTCAGCTTAGCACACGTCCTGGACTTTTGATGCTCATTGTACACAACTAATAATTATTAACTCCTCACGTTACATTCAATTACATTACTTTCTTTTCTTTTATTTGCATTTATTACAGTGCTTTAGCTAGCCGAATACGCGCTCGTAATAAATTGACTAACCATCACGTGCAAGTAAATATTCTCTATTAGATAATATCCCTATTATTATTTATTAAAACAAAGGAGGTAATAAATTGTCTCAATCAATCAGATCATCCACATCCAACCACACATTGAATTAACCGTCATTAATTTTTTATATTCATTTTCATCTTCTTCAAAGGAGGAGGTAATAAAGCGATTATGATGAAATGACACCTGGTGTGCTGTGAATAGAATCAGTATAGTTTTGAAAGTACGCGTTTTTAATTGAGTAATTTGATGGATTTGGAATATTAAGAAAGAAAACAAAACGAACGAAAACAACAAAATGGCTGATGACAATAACAATATAAATTCTGCATTAAATTGTTTACACTGTATAAATTTGCCTCGAATTATGGTCAATCACAGGTCTCAAAATATTGCCCTATATCTACCAATATTTCATTCGTAAAGTGAATGAACTATAGATACACAAGTTGCAGTTTGTCGTGCGAGTATGTATTATTATTATTATTGTCGTCATCTCTTCCTTTTATTCCTATTATCTTTTAACAGTAACAAATACAATTTATTGTTGAGTCGACCAATATATACCTTTATAAACAGTCTGACACAGCTACAATATATTACAATTATTATAACAAAAAAGTATATTCTACATCACAGAAAAGCAAAAAATTTATTAACAAATATAAATAATACATTTTTTAATATAGTTAATTTAGGATTCTAACAAAATAAGAACAATTTTGAACTAGAGAATTGATCATTTCCAGGTCATTATGTAAATTACTTTACTTCCAGTGTACGAGGGAGCGTTTTTATATTCGCGGAATGAGCGGTTTGTAGAGGGGTGAGTAGGCGCATTGGGGGCGTGGCATGTGCAGCGACTCATGATTAGTATAAATACGAAGTTTCATTGTTATTAGACAGTTAGTCTTTGAGCTATCGTCAACCAAGTAACATAATCAGGAGTGAAAAGTGAAATATGGAAAAAATCGAATATCGTACCGTTATAAAGTTCCTTACCAGGCAAGGAAAATCAGTCGCGACCATAATGAATGAGATGTCATTGGTTTACGGCGACTCTTGTCCAGGAAAAACCATGGTGTACAAGTGGCATAGTTTATTTAAACAAGGAAGGGAATCCCTTGAAGACGACCCGAGGCCGGGCAGGAGCATTGAGGTGACCACGCCAGCACTTATCCAAAAAGTTGAACAAATTGCACTCGAAGATGCTCGACTAAAGAAGAAACAACTCGCAGAAATGGTTGGAGTATCCGATACAACAATTTTTAAAATCCTACACGATCATCTCGGCATGTCTAAGGTCAGCGCAAGATGGGTGCCGAGAATGCTCACGCCGCCGCAAAAACAACAGCGCGTAGAGTGTTCGCGGGAATTTTTGGACCTCCTTAATGAAGACAAGAATGGTGTATTGAGTGGAATTGTTACTGGAGACGAAACTTGGGTTCATCATTATGAACCTGAGTCCAAACAAGACTCCATGCAGTGGCATAAAAAGGGCACAGCACCTCCCAAGAAATTTAAAGTGTCACAATCAGCTGGGAAACTCACGGCAACGGTATTTTGGGACTCGGAAGGAATATTGTTGATTGATTATAAAGATAAAGGTGTTTCTATAACCGGAGAATATTACGCTTCAATATTAGAGCGACTAAAAGAAGCCATTAAAGAGAAAAGACGGGGAAAATTGACAAAAGGTGTTCTGCTTTTGCACGACAACGCGCCCGTCCACAAGAGCCGCGTTGCGTTAGCTGCCCTGCATAAGGTGGGCTTCGAAATTGTGAATCACCCACCCTACAGCCCAGACCTGGCTCCGAGTGATTATTACCTGTTTCCGAAAATGAAAAAAGAGCTGCGGGGTAAAAAATTTACTGCCGATGATGAAGTCAAGGAGGCAGTTTCGGCGTATTTTGCAGATAAAGAGAAATCATTTTTTTATGAGGGTATAAATAAATTAATTGAAAGATGTGAAAAATGTATCCGTCTTGCAGGTGAATACATATATTGAAAAAGAAAAATAATTTGGTTTTTTTATTTCCACCCCTTGTCCCCCATTCCGCGAATATAAAAACGCTCCCTCGTACAAAATACACGTCAATACAACATGTCTAGCAATATCATCTAATCGAATGTATTTTATACGCATGACCCGGCAATTTACTTCCAAGATTAAATATGACATTTCAAATTTCGACCGCAACAGTGTTACTCTCAGCGTAACATCCATTTTTCAAGAGTGCACATTTACATCAACACTCTCGAATTTCAAACAAACCCCAGACAACAAATAGAAGAATATCAAATTGACTATAGAAAAACAATGGACGGCTGAAGTTTTAAATCAGAGTTTTATTAATAGCCAAGCGGAAGCTAACGTGTGGATTGCTCTCGTACATGTGCTCGTTTTATTTTAGAAGTTGGCATGTCCGGTGAGAAAAAAATAAATGACTAAAAGGATAAAAATCATCAATTAGTTAAGTAATCTTAAATTTTACGCATACCCCGTTAATCTAACAAAACGTTTTTACTGAATGAAGGTCCTGACTGCATCTAAACCCTGGTATGATTGTCTTGGTTGAATAGGTGGTTGACACTTGCTTGATATGCGTTTACATACGTCAACCACATATAATAAACAAAATTTTTGTGTGCGAAAGTTGCATTAGATCTTGTTGTTTCATTTGAAAGCTTATTCATAACACAGGCCAACACACATTTTGGTGCCTGCGATTTTTTTAACTGTTCCTGGGTAATTTTTGGATGCAGAATGTAAAAAAGTTCTCAGATTTGGTCTATCAGATCTGGTTTTTGAGATTTTTTAAAAAAATTGTGTATATATTTTACCTTATAACTGTTATAATGTATAATATTACTATTGACAGTTAAAAAAACAAAGACACATGGATTTAAGTATTTATTGCAAAAACTTAATTTACATAATTACATTAGTCACTAATCACATAAAAATTTTCTTTTATACGACTTTCTAGAATGGAGTTTACTAGGGCAGTCTCGCTGAAGGCTCCAGCAGTAGTCCGCCATCATGTGGCTATCCCATCGTCCTTGATCACGATCTTCCATAGTTTTAATATCCTGATGGAATCTTTCCCCCTGTTCTTCACTACAATCACCTAAGTTTTCTGGAAAACGATCTAGGTGGCTGTGGAGGTAGTGAACTTTTATACTCATGTTACAGCCGAGAATATTAAAATTCGAAAGCATAGTTTCCACTAATTCTACGTAATTCTCTGCTTTATGATTGCCAAGAAAATTTTGTACTACTTGAACAAATGAACACCAAGCGTTAGATTCAGTCTCGTTCATTGATGTGGTGAATTGTGGATCTTTAACAAGTTGCCTTATTTGAGGACCATCAAATATACCAGCTTTTAGTTTTTCCGTGCTAATGCCAGGAAATTTACGTGATAAATACCCCAAACAATTTCCATCTCGATTTAAAGCCTTCACAAATTGCTTCATTAAGCCTAGCTTGATATGCAAGGGCGTAAGTAAGATTTTTTCTCTCGCAACCAAAGGTTCGTTGATCACGTTTTGTTTTCCGTGTATTGCAGTGTATTGAGTAGTTCCTAGTATAGGAACATTGGGTCGGGGACAATTCCAGGTCTCCATTTGGCTAATTACATTCTGGGAAATTTCTATTTTGACGATTAAGTACATATTTATCTCTTTATTTGTTGTCCTTTATCAGAAAAATGTATGTCAAAATGTATCTCAAAAACTAGAGCTGATAGAAAAAATCTGGTGGCATTTTTGGAATCAGCACATTAAAAACATCTAAAATCAGATGTTAGATTTCCGGCACCAAATTTTTTTTTTTCATTTTGTTACCCTTTGTAATAGATCCATTTTATTTTCAGGCACTGTGTACTTCCTGCACCGGATGACCATACCTTGGAAGGGAAGAGCATTTCACCTGTAACGACCAAACGAAAAAAGTTCAAACTTACAGAGTCCAAATACAAAGACAACCACAAAAATTACACCGACAGGCATCACAATGTGAAAAAGTTCAGGTGCGGCATTTGCTATAAGAGGTTCAAGAACAACGAGTCTCTCAAGTTACACGTGAAAAATATTCACATTGCCTTCAAACATAAACATTCTATACGTGGTCATCAGAAAGTTAATGTTAAAAATACAGAAGAGAAAAGTTTAAATTCACCTCTTAAAGGTAGACAATTTGAATGCTTGGAATGCAAGTTTCAAACAAAAAAGAAATATCGTCTAAAATTACACGTAAAAACTGTACATCTTAAAGTATACGATTATAATTGCACGGAGTGTGATTTCAAGACAAACAGAAAGACATATTTATTAGTACACTTGAAAACTAAACATCTTAAAGAATACGATTATAATTGCATGGAGTGCAAGTTCAAGACAAATATCAAGGACAACCTAAGGCATATAAAATATAAACATCTGCAAGAAAATAATTTTAATTGCATGGAGTGTGAGTTCAAAACAAACATCAAATCATATTTATTGATACACATGAAAACTAAACACCTTAAGAAATACGATTACAATTGCATGGAGTGTAAGTTCAAGACAAATATCAAGTCCAATCTAAGAAAGCATATAAAATATAAGCATCTGAAAGAAACTGATTTTAATTGCGAGGAGTGTGAGTATAAAACAAACCGTAGGGCAAACTTTGACGCACACGTAAAAACGAAACATCTTAAAGTATACGATTATAATTGCATGGAGTGTGAGTATAAGACAAATATCAAGTACGACCTAAGAAAGCATATAAAATATAAGCATCTGCAAGAAAATAATTTTAATTGCGAGGAGTGTGTGTACAAAACAAACCGTAGGGCAAACTTAGAGGCACACGTAAAAACGAAACACCTTAAAGTATTCGATTATAATTGTATGGAGTGTGACAAATATTAAGTACAAACTAGTATAAAATATAAGCATCTGAAAGAAACTGATTTTAATTGCTGTGAGTATAAAACAGGCACACGCACACGTAAAAACGAAACATCTTAAAGTATATGATTATAATTGCACGGAGTGTAAGTTCAAGACAAATATCAAGTCATACTTTAGAAAGCATATAAAATATGAACATCTGCAAGAAAATGATTTTAATTGCAGAGAGTGTGAGTATAAAACAGACCGTAGGTCATACTTTGAGATACACGTAAAAACTAAACATCTTAAAGTGTACGACTATAATTGCACGGAGTGTGAGTACAAGACAAACCGTAAGTCAGACTTAGAGTCACACGTAAAAAGGAAACATCTTAAAGTATACGATTACAATTGCATGAAGTGTGAATAGAAGACAAACTATAAATCAAGATTGAGGCACTTGAAATAAGAAAACATCTTAAAGGACGATTATAGTATATGGAATCTGAGAAGATGGTTTTAATGGCAGGATGTGTGAATACGAGACAAATATTGTAGTTTAGTTCAGGAGTGTCATTATTCCAATGTTAAATTCGAGTACATGGACTAAGTTTAACGGGACATCGGTGATTAAATACATCACATTACTTATTTAAATAATATATTATGATTAACGAAGGATATAACATATCAAGATGAATGAATGTTATTAATCAGACAAGCTATGGAGAGCAATGCTCTTGAATGAACAGACAGGAAGAGTAATGTGAAAAAATAAAGGAATTTAAATCTGCATTTCTGAAAAGATTTTAGGACAATGGTATCAGTTATACAAAAATACATATAAAGGGTTTTCCAATAAGAACTTGACAACTTTTTTTCAAAATAAAATGCAGACCATTTGAAATATTTCAAAAACTTTATTATCGGGTTGAAGTACAATCAAAACATTTATGAATGGAATTTCGTTCATATGGCCAGTGTACGTTTAAAACAAATTTTCGATGACTCGGCCACACAATTCGGTAAAATTTCGCGTTCATGTTGGCTCATCTTCCAACAAAATCGATTGGCACAGACCAATTAATTGACGTAGCCCCAAAGAAAAAAGTCTAGTGGCGTTAAATCGCACGAACGAGGCGGCCAATCGACCGGTCCATTTCTGAGGTACACGTAAAAACTCTTCAAAAATCGATTGTAAAGTGTGCTGTGTGGCTTGTGGCACCGTCCTGCTGAAACCACATGTTGTCCAAGTCCATATCTTCCAATTCGGGCCCAAAATAATCGGTAATCATGGCGCGATAACGATTACCATTCACAGTAACGTGACGATCATTATCGTCGAAAGAAAACATCCCTATGACGCCGCCGGCAGTAACCGCACCACAGTTATTTTTTGTGGATGAAGTGGTGTTTCAAAAGCACATGTGGATTTTCACCCGACCAATAACGCATATTTTGCTTATTGACACACCCATTGAGCCAAAAATGAGCTTCGTCACTGAAAATGATTTTGCGATGAAATTGATCATCTTGGCGCATCTTTTCCAGAGCCCAATCGGAGAACGTACGTCGCTTCAAATGGTCCATCGGCTTAATTCTTGATGCACATCTTGTATGGGTGTAAACCAAGATCCTTACGCAAAATTCGCCATAAAGTGGTCTGGGCGATTAACTCTTGACATGGAATTGACTGATTTGGATCATTTGCTACGGACGTTTCAACGGCAGCGATATTTTCGACAGCGACCAACCCGTTGTCTCACTGGCACGGCAACATCACACAACGAATATGTAGACTCAAATTTTTGCACTAAACTTGTTACTGCCTGTCTACTAGGGCAAAATTACGAAAAATTGGAGTTAACGCTCTTAAAGTAACGGTCACCGAAATTTCTGTAGTAAATTTTTATAATTTGCAGACGTTGTTATTCGTGTACTTTACCATGATGAAAATGTTAAGTTTACTGAATAAATTGACAGTGACAGTTCGATGATTAGTGAAAATGCGCTCACAAATTGAATTAAAAGTTGTCAAGTCCCTATTGGAAAACCCTTTATAATTAAGCGATTCAAGATAGGAAATTGATGAAAATTAACATTTCCTGGTCTGCCAACGTTATTATTAATTACAGAAGTATTAATTTTAATTGTAGAACACAAACAATAAGACGAACTGAGAATAAAGCTGTTAATCGGAAAATATAGAGAAGGAAAAATATCTCGAGCAATGTATGCTATTAAATCTTTTTAATAAATTTAAGTATACAGATTTAACGGAACCCACCATTGCAAAACAGTTATTAAACCATTTTATTTATTCACTCAGATACTGAGTTTGTAGCAACACAAAATATTGCAAGAATGGATGATCCGTTTGAACTGTTGAGTAAAATTGGATGATATACAAGGATGTTTACATCAAAATTATCATTAAACGTAGTACTTATTCTTCTCAAAATAATAATCATTTTAATCCAAATAATAAGAAGCCAACGAAATTCTAGTAATCGAAGTTTTACAAGAAATCTTCCAATTGCAATAAACAGCGTTTTTATAATCAAAACAATAATAATAATTATAATGATATTTCCGATTTAGCCCTAAAATAAAGGGTGTTTCAAATTTCGCGGTTTTTTAAAGAAAAAATAAAACACATAATTTGCATTCACTTTCAAAAACTTTTTATTGGTAATTGAAGTATCAGTTATGATATTTATATGCGAAAAATAATATCTGGCAAATGGCCTCCTCTTGCAGCTCCACAGACGTCCACTCTTTTGTTAATTTCTTCTAATGCTACAGCAATGTATTAAGCAATAGTTTAATTTTTAATATTTCTGTTATACCTTCTCAAAGCTTAACCATCACTATCTGTCCTCACACAAATCGATAAATAAATTGCATACTTTTTCATGAGTTCTGACGCGGTCACCGAAACTAATCATCTTCAGTAAATTTTGACAAGTCAACTATTGAACTTTTATTCAATTACTAAATGTAAACAGGATTTTAAAATATCAACTTTAAGTAAATATCAATCGCTATTAAAGAAAAGTATACTAAACCTTATTATCACTGAACTCTCAAAAGAGATCTCTATTCAAATTCTCAAAAATTTACAGAGTGTTTGAAAACTAGCATAATTCCCAGCTAAATATGGAAAATTTCATCAAAATCTAAGTAGGCGTATCAGAAATATTCGAATGGACCCATACATTTGCATAACACTGTTGGCTATTATGATACAAACTTAATATTGTATTCGTCCTTTTCAAAGTGAAGTAAAATTAAAAATACAAGTCACATTTGCTTCACATTTCGCATGATGCCCAAAAAATATTAATTGTATTAATTTACTTGAATTTTAAGTGTCTATAAATTTTTTGTTAAAAATTGTTAGGCACCATAACGATAGCTGAAATTTTACTATTATTTGAACTAAATAATCTACTTTATGAAATACATATACTTTAAATATTTAAATTTTGTAAATAGACTTGTATAGGTACTTACTTTAACTTTGACATTAACTTTATTTTTCCTGCAGTTTGAATTCTCTGATAAACCTTAAATAAAGTATTTTTTCCACGAAATTCAGGCAGCTTGGTTGCGTAACCAAGGTGCCTGCTGTATATAAAAACTTCTGCAATCGAGAACATATACAGCAGGCACCTTGGTTACGCAACCAAGCTGCCTGTTGTAGTTGTCACTGGGTAAAAAAGAAGGGTTCTTCTTTTTTCGACAAGCTCCCAGTTCGCCCTTTTTCCCGCACTCACGTGACCATATGTTAATGTATAAAAGGGGGTAAGCAAATAAGTTATGGTCAGTATGCATTTGCTGCCGTATCATAAGTATCTGGGACCGGGCAACACACTAGACAATGGGGATCCGGTTGACGAAGACGATCGAATAGCCCAACAACATGATTCCGCTTATGAGACTGCCCTAACGGCCCAAGACATATCTAACGCAGATAAAGAAGCGGTCGCTGACTTTTTGTCCGTCTTTGTAGATACCGGTAATTGGCATTGCTTAGTTGGTATGTGTAAACAATTATATCATATATATATATATATTATATGCATTTTGATGAGATTTTAATTTGCATTTTTCATAAACAACGTGATGTAATATTTTGCAATAATGTATTCTAGATGCATCGGGATTGCAAACAAAGTTAGAGGTCGAAAAACATACAGGCGTCTTATACCCGGATATGGCTGGCCGTAAACGCTTGTACAAGCCATTATTGTTACGTGATCGGGGTGAAGAACGTGCTATTATAGGGTGTTCGCTATTGATATCCTGGAGGATTATTCAACGTTAATCACAACACGTCTAAAATGAACATACTGACGTCAGACACCCGTTAGGCGCAACCGTTTCGAGTGTGAGAGAAGAAATGATTAAGGAAAGCCACTGAAGAAATAAACATGTAGATGCATCTCCACCAAAAATAAGGAGTTATTGTTTTTTTTCATAAGTATAATACAGTTTTGTAATCATATAAGACAAGAAATAAAAGAAAAGTCCATATAACTGTAGTAGTTTTTATGTGCTGGCTTGTTGGCATATATTAAAACTCCGTAGTGCATATATTTTTGCAACAGTTGATTGCACAGTTCTTTATCTTCCTGTACCTCTCTATCTAGTGTTCCTTTGACCTCGGCTAAATAGTTCTTCCTGTTTATCACACATAGCTCTTTCTAAATCGATCAACAAGTACATCTTTTCGTAGTCAATGGTTTGCCCTTGGTTCAGAAGAAATGATGTTATTTTAGCATTGCCTCGTTGGTTATGCTTTTATATTTTTTAATTTTCAAATTCATGCAGATTGTCAATATATGGTAACCTGAAGGCGAGAGCCAATTAATTTAGGTCATTTTGATCTTGACGGTGCCCAGCTTTTACATGTATTTTTAAATCTGACTAGACTTCTTGTTCGTCTTATACTCGCACTTCAAGCAATTGTAGTTGTATTCTTTAATATACTTAGTTTCCACGCATTTTTGTAAATGATTCTTGTTGTTCATCTTGTGCTCTCACTAAATACAATTATAATCATATTAAAGATGTCTAGTTTTGATGCGACTTCTTGGTCTTGTTGCAATTACAATCCTATTCTTTAAGATGTTTATTTTCATCTGTTTTAAGAAACTTCTTCTTGGTCTTATATTTTTAGATATTTACTGGTTTTTTGAAACTTGCACTTCAAGCATTTGAACTTTTTTCCTCTATGCTGTGAGTTAAAAATTTGCTGTACTATAATTTTTGCATTTGTCCAATATAGGTGGGAGTATTTTCTTCTAAGGTGTGCTCACTCAATGTAAGAAGTACACAGTGTCTGAAAATAAGTGCAACTGTTTTGAGTAAGTTTTTAAATAAGAAAAAGAACCAGTTGATATCATGTTTTCTTCGCCAGAAAGTTTAATTATTAATGTACATAATAATAATGACAGTGAGGACAACGAAAAAAATTAAATTTTGGTTTATTTGTATTGCAAAACTGTAATCCTTTCTACACATATTATTCTAAGAAGCGTATTACATTATATGACTAGTAATAAATAACACTATAAATTAACCATTCTTTAAATATAAGTATGTACATAATTAAATCAATTCCACAAACTGGTATTAGCTATATCGTTAAATATCCATTTATATATTAAAATATTATCACATTATATATACATATTTTTGTACGAGTACCATTTAACTAATTTTACAATAAATTTTTACTGTTTTAAAAATATTCTTTGTATATTTTCTAGTCTAATAAATTTTGTTTATTAAATATTAAACGTGTAGTCTGTGCCGCTCGTGGTGTCATGAAACTTTAGGTTCAACCACTTGTAATTCTGTGCAAACTTACTCTCACTGCTCGCTAACTCTCTTGGCAAGTGCAGTATATAAAATTGTAATCACTGATCAGATGATGGCAATTCCTGTCGATATTAGTAACCACCATGGTTTTGTGTGTTATATTAGATAGTGATAATTGTGATTTGATATCAGTCGATATATCAAATTTTATTTGCTAATGATTTTGACGATATTCTTATGCACTGATTCGAAAACTTTACTTGTTATGTGTTTTGTACACACACTTCATGTAATTACAATTACATTGAAAATTTATAATGAAAATTTTTGAATAGAAGGCGCTTACAATTTCAATACATTCAGCGATCACCTTAAACAACTTAATATTTGTATTATGTTTTTATAATTATAGATGTCAGTGTGTCTTTCGCTCCAAAATTGATCCCTTCTTCGCTCCTTAGTTGTTCAAATAAAATAAAGCCAAGTAAAAAATAAAATATAGGATATGGGCCAGCAGCAAAACTAGCTACAGTAGACTGCAAAACGATTCGGTCAAAGGCCAGAGACACTTGTATTCACGTGTGCCTATTGTTTTCTTTGTCGTTTCGTTAAGTTTCTATTTCTTCATCTGATTTGTAATAAATAGCTAGAAATAAATGTGGAAGCAATTGCAATACAAGTATTTAAATATACCGCGACATTTATGAGTTAGTTATTGCCAACGAGTATGAAGGCGCTTCAAACGTTACGCTAATATAATTTTGAAATTATGTAGAATACTGTAATTAGGATCATTATGAGATATAATCCATATAACTATCGCTGTGAGAATTAAGAGTGTTGTATATCTTCTCCGCTTGTTTGAAAACGGTTTTTAAAAGCCTTACAAAAGGTGAGAGTTTGCTTAGGTAAAAAATAAATCGGCTCCTACAATTATTGTTTCTCTTCACTTATTATTAATGTTATCATCTCAATCAGGTATTTTTCTCGATCACGTCAAAGGGATTTCCCTGAAACAATTACAATAATTGGATATATGAATGGTAGGCACATTTGTAGAAAATTCCAAATTGAGAATGTAGATAATCCGGTGAGGTTAACCATTTTTTCAACGCATGTAAAAAAGTTATTAGAAAGATTAAGCTCCTTTAGCAAGATGAAAGTGCAAACATTAGTACAGCTTTATTGAATTTGAAGAAAGAAGAGTTAATAATATTCATTATGGAATCTCTTGATAGAGTTGAGTGTAAATTGTAGTTAATTTAAATATTATAATAGCTTGGCCCTTTTCTTATTACTTGCTCATTCCACTTCTTTTAATTGAAATGTATATGTTTCCATTGCCTGTTTCTTTGCAACTGCTGTGAGGCTTATTGTTAGAACAGTACAGCTTGTCTCATAATTTCTTCAATTTTTGTAATTCTCCTATTTTACAGATGGGGAAAGTATGTATGTAGTATGAGGAAATTGTATAGCAGGTGTTAAATGCAAGCTTAACAAAGTTTAAATTATCCATAAATTGAGTGACTGGCTGGACTAGCTTTAACTAAGGGTCACAAAAAATAATAAAGAAGAAGAATGGTTGATATGGAGAACTCAGTGTTTTCAGAAACGTCGCCTGATACAATGGAAGAATTTGAAGGCGACTTTTATCTAGATGATAAAGTGTTGGTCAGTGAAACTATCATTAATATAGATTCCACAGAATTTAAAGAATGTACAAGAAGTGATGAAATAAAAGTGGATCCAATATCTACAGATATCAAGGTGGAATTATCACCATCTGATGCAACAGATAACATTCTAATGGGTACTGATATCAAACAAGAATTACCATCTGATCTAAATTTTTGCAACATCACAATAGATGACAACATTAAAGTGGAAAATGGTATTGTTAGTGATATAAAAATTGATTTCAATAATAAACAGCTACGTAAGTATATGTATGTTACGTCATTACTAGAGATGAGAGAATATATTGATCACATTGATTATTCACCAAGAATTCTTAATCACCGTTTCGTGCATGATGCTAATTACAGTGATTACAATTTTGTATATTCGTATATTTTATATTACACACTGCACTCGTAAGAAGTCTTATCTCACCATTCACTGTTTAGAGTCGTATATTAAATTATGCAAATACAAGTAATACTGGTTTAATCTGTTTAACATAATGAGCAAATGTAGGTTCCAAATCGATATCGAGTTTTAATTTCTCCATGACTGTATTAGACAAAAATTATCACATGTAAGTATGTGTATGATATAGGCAGGATAAAATAAATAATATTTTTATGCACTGAATGGTAAATAAGGGAGTCGTTTATATATATATATATATATATATATATATATATATATATATATATAACATAAAATCTTCGTTAAGACCAGTTCTAGTCATTAAACATTATTGGTAATTTGTACAATAATATAATCATTATTTTTAAATCATTATTTATACTTCACAAAAGATGAATATAAAATTTTTTCTTAGCAGATATAGAGTGTCTCTAGTCATTATAAATTAGTGTTAATTTGTACACAACATTGTTCCATAAAAATTCATATTCTTTTTAAGATCAGTTAGTAATATGTTGTTGTAAAAAGATAGAAATGATAATATTTTTCTTGGCAGAAATAGAGTGTATCAAAGTTATTGTAGGCCTAATTTTCAAATATATTGAAAGCATTTTTTATTACATTCACTGGGGTTCCAAACTATTATTCAATAGGAAAATAATATCAAATATTCGCTCGTAACTTTCATGCCAAATGCAAAAGCAGCTACATCAGGATCTGTTTTCCAGAATCTGTCAGTTTTGAAAGGGCCTATCACTACATTACGAATCTTATAAGTCACATGGTTTTAGAAATTATGGATCTGGGCAAATGATAATGTTCTGCAATTTTATTGAAGTATCACCAGATCAATATCATAGTATTATTAATACTTTAATATCTGTAGAAATTATAGATTTGTGCAAATGTCAATGTTCTGTAATTTTACTTGATTAACCAGCAAGTCTTATGGTATTATTTTCACTGTGTTTCACTGCATTTCTTCCCTAGAAGACAGAACGATATTAAATGTGAAATATGTTTCCTCACGTTTGTCCATTTAGAGAATAACAAATATATATTCTCCTATGCACGTATAGAGTACGACGTTTTTCTGTCATCGCACCTGGGATGACAGTTTCTCGTGTGTTTGATAACACGGTGCAGTAATTGTTCACAATATAATTAACCTAAGTAATTTAAATATCCCTCATCAGAATATTTTCTTTTGACAGTTTGTAACAATTGCAATGAATATTATGAAGACTATTGCACCAACTGTGGAATGCTCATATGTATTCTAAACGGAAATGGTCTCAAGAACAGAGGAAGAAAAGAGATACCAGCAGGTGTTCTAGAAATTAAAGAAGGTTTATTTGGAGGCACTGGCATATTTGCTTTAAAGACCATACCCAAAGGTGTAAAATTCGGACCTTTCTCTGGATTTAGAGGCACGGAACCATCCTGGAGGCTTCAAGGTCGAAAATTTGTAGCAAGCAATGATAAATCAGAATCATTAAATTGGATGCAGTACGTTAATAGTGCCAGTAGTGTTTTTGATCAAAACCTATGTGCATTTCAATATGAAGATAATCTATATTATAGCAGCGTTTGTGAAATCCAGGAAGGTGAAGAATTATTGGTGTACTTTGGTGACGAATACGAAGAAAGCTTGAATAATAACAGAGAAATGGATTTTATACCTCACATAGAAAAGGGCGGGGAAGATGTATTCGCCTGCATCTATTGCTGCCTTGGATTTAGTTTGAAAGTATATTTGGTTGAACATAAAACTGTTTGCAATAATGGAACCAAAACTGTTTGCAATAATGGAACCAATGAGAACTTCGAGGGTATGTGTACTGTTTTTTTCAATTCTGAAGTGAGCGTGTTCTGTATTCTGGCACTTCTGTTTGTATCTGTACCATTAAAGAAACTGATGAATGGAATTTAATCTTGGTTAGTGCCATATGTTATTTTTTTGATTGATGGATTTATTTATTTAGCATTTCTTGTTGCTATTTAATATAATACATAGTTATACAATTTCAAATCAAATATTAAAATTTTTCACAAAAAACATACATTAAATTAAAAGTATACATTTAAATTCAAAAATGATTGGTACTTAAAATTGTTTATAAATTTCTCTTGATATAATCAATAATCTCACGTTTAAATACATAATAATTTATTTCATTTTTTTGTTGCTAGAGGCATTTCATTGAAAACTTTCAAACCTTTATAAAATATAACATTTTGACAAAAACTTATTGCCAATTTTAAATATAAATAATAGAATGTTCATAACGAGTCGTTGATTGATGGAGAGCCACTGTAGCTTCTTTAACATATCACTTATATGTGTCATTAATATCGTGGAACAGTACTCAAAATGCGGTTTTATAATTGTGTTGTAGATAATAGTTGCAGTGACAGTTGAAACCCTATAGAGGATTCTTCTCAAAAATGCAATTTTTGTTCGATATCTTTTTGCAAACATATTCAAAGTGCGGTATAAAACTCAAATCATCGTCCACTATTATACCCAAATATTTTATTTCTTTTTCTTTTTCAATATTTTCATTTTCAATACATATGTTACAATTTGAATTTCCATTGATCAACATTGCTTTTGTTTTATTCGTGATTAACTTTATTTTATTCATTTTAAGATATTTCTCAATTTTTGTCTTCATTTATGTTTTTGCACATTCATCTGGATTTACACCACACGTATAGATGAGTGTATCATCAGCAAACATGCAGAATTTTTTCCATGTCATTAACATAAATTAGAAATAATAGTGTTCCAAGCACTGCGCCCTGAGGAACACCTATGTTCATTATTCTTGGTGTCGATATATATCTGCCACACTTTGTTCTTTGAGTTCTGTTACTCAAATAGGTTCTGAAGGATGACAGTTTTGAACTTCAGTCCTATTTTTCCAATTTTTACAATTCCTTTTCCTCCATCTATTCTTCTTTTATTCTGAATTTTCTATTTCCTTCGGTTTTCAATCACTCACTTCTACTTATAGATTTCTCACATTTTACTTTTTATTTTTTTTTGTGGTCTTTAATTTGATTTCTCTTTCATGTTTTTATTTAACATAATTTTTGATTATAGTGAGGCTTTAAGGAATTTTTTATGCAATTTCAAATGGAAAAGCGCGCTTTAAAATTTACCGGGGAAAAAGGAAAATTGATAAAATTTACTGCCCAAAAAAATCAAGTAAGACTAGTTTTTGTTATAAAATGTTTGGGTTCAACAAAAAACTTTTTGGTTTTTGCTTAAGGGCTTCTTTATTTTTTGATAACGATGAGTTTCTTTACCTTTGCCCGTGAAAGTCACATTGACGAACTTAAAGCAAGTAGCTGTTTTTAAAA
>JAVIWB010001487.1:0-230437 GCA_031893035.1 Dermolepida albohirtum | reverse complement strand
TAAATGATAAAATTAACTTTTTATGTACCTTTAGCGTGAGAAAATAGCAAAAAGTAAAAATGACAACTCTCGGATTAATTTCGCATATACTCCTAGCGGGAAATGTCAAAGTTGCATCGACATGAGTTATAAAGGCATACCATAAACTAATATTTAGTTACGAGGGTGATCAAAATAATAGGAAACGATTACGTGAATTTAATGGATTTTCATTTGATAAATATTCTGTGGACTATTCAGAAAAAAACAAAATACACAGAAAGCAAACTTTCTATTGCTGATTTAGTTTCAGTTACTTACATTTTACAATTAGAAAGTCAAGAATTAAATAAAGACAGTTTAACTAAAAATATTTATTTTTATGTTTCAAAAGCCTTTTATTTGCATAGTATGCTCGATCATGTTTTGTTCTTTTGATTCCCAGTTCTTATATTATTATGAACAAATATTTAAATTTCTCCACGTGTTCAAATTTGTAGCTCCGGATTTAAATGTTTTTATCATTTACTGATTTATATCTAATTCTTAAGATTTTAGTTCTATTCTCATTTACACATATTCAGATCAAATTTATTTCTGTAGTTCATTATTTCTTTTAATATTTCGCTCAATATCCATCAATCTTCTCTATGTAATTATTACAATTCATCCCATCCAAAGGGTTCTAGGAAAGTTTTGCAATACAGCATTATTTATTTAATTTTTTTAACCGTAATGTCCTCTGTACTCAATACACCTCTCCATTCTCCGAAAAAAAATCTTCAGTATACCACTTAACTGTGACTGTCTTCCGTGTGACCAAAACGACGCGTTCCACAATTCCACTCGATTTGAAAAATACAGCTATCATTTTCTTCAGATCGAGATTTTCTGACAACTACGGGTGTGTCCTCATCATCATATACCCAAACTTTGTTTTGAGCTTTGGTCGGCACATCGTAATAGTTACACGTCATGTCATCTGCTTTTCAGTCAGTCGATGCGGCACCCAGACAGAACAAAGTTTCTTCTCGTGCAAATGATCATGCAAAATCGAATGAATTGCTGGTGCATTTAGGCCTGAAGTACCCTCTATCTGGTGGTAGGTCACTCGCTTATCCTCGCCAAGCATTTTTCTCACAGTAGTAACGTTTTCCTCCGTAACTGACGTTCGTGGCCTTCCCGGCCTCTCAGCATCCTCTACAGTTATATTTTCCCTTTGGAATTCTCTATACCACCTGAACATCGTTGTGTGATGTGGACAAACGTCACCTAGTGCAAAAATCAGTTCTTCGAAGTACTGGTCTATGTTTAAACCACGCACGAAGTTATAACGCAAAACTGCCCTTATCTCATTTCGTGACCACGATGACATCGCAAGCACTTTACACTCTCACTGCTAATGAATAACTGAGTCCATCGACATGGCGCGGCGGTTACTATGCAGTATGAACATGTCTCAACATGCAGCAACAAGCAGCTTCCTACGATTCATTGTTGTGTCATATTGCAAATTTTCCTAGTACCCTTTGTATCCTACTAGCTGTCCTCATTTACTTCTAAGTGTTTCCCTATTTACTTTCCTTTTTACATATTTCAATGTTATATCGAACGGAATTGCTGACACCTCGTAATCTTGCTTAACGTCTTAATTCGTTTTAAATTTATCGGTTTCTTCCTTAATGCTTTTCTGAAATATTCGTCGTTCTATCTTCTGAATTTCAATCTTAGTATATCAAGGTTTCTGATAGTTATTGCGGTTTGTGCTTTTTATGGAATCAAAGGCTTGTCAAAAATTCAAAAGCAATATGTCACTTTGTATATGTTCATGTGCTTTTTTAGTAATTTGCTTTAGGTTGTGTAGTGTATCTGTCGTTGATTTCCTTTAAATGAGACCGTACTGATATTACTCAATTTTTTGTCTTTTTTTTCCGTATCTTTGCCTTGTAGCATAATTTGTCCATAACCTATCTTTTATATGTCAACTGTATTAATCATTAGGTTTTTCTAATAACTTTGTAATATAACCAGTACGTACCATATATAAATATGTTCAATAATTGTGGATTATTTATTTAATGATAGTTTTTTCTATAATTTTTATTAAATACTTTTTCATTGTAATATCTCGTTCTAAGAGGGAGAAACAGAAAGAAACTATGTTCTATGAATGTCACAACATAAAGAGTTATTTATCATTTATTTTAATTCAAAATAGGCACCCCACTCTAGCGAAAGTACTTACTACAGATGTAATACTTGGAATGATTAAATTTGGTGGTTGCGATGACGGAAAAGGAAGAAGGGTGATGTAAATAGGAATATTTAACTGGCAAGTGGGCAATACCGACTTTCGTCTTTCGAAAGTATCGAATCGATTAAATTGCACATTTCCCCATGGGAGTATTTTCAGATCTACCAGGCCATTGTCACAGGTTCAGTTAATTTGTTATACAAACGTCAAATAGCTGTCTTGTTTATTTGATTTACATGTCTGTGAAATACGCGCGATGATGCATTTATTCGAAATGCAGAAGTTTGTGTGCACATTGCCAAATGTCAAAACTATTTCAAATATATACATACATGGTATTCTGATGAAACTTAAAGAATGGTATATTGCATAAATCAACAAGATGTATTTCAATACCGTTTCATTATCTTCTGGGTAATAGATTTTCCAATAGGAACATAACAATTTTGTTATTTAATATGAACGTTTTCATGATCTCTCAATGTCAAAACATCAGTCAAGCTTAACATTTTTATCATGGTAAAGTTCGCGAATGAGCAACTCTTGGAAATGATTAAAAATTACTACGTAATTCTGAGTCAGTGGTCGCAACTTTAAGAGCGCTTACTCCAATTTTCGGCCGTAATAATCGCCTCACCAGACAGGCTGCGCGTGCTATAGTGCATGAATTCGAGTCAAAATATTCACTATTGGAAGTTTCTTTGCCAGTGAAACGACGCACCGGTCGAAGTACCGAAAATATCGCAGTCGTAAGTGCTTCAGTTCAATCGATACCACACCATTCGTAGGAATGGGAAGTCTCTCGAACTACATTGTGGCGAATTTTGCGTAAAGATCTTGGCTTATACCCTTACAAGATCAAATTAATTCAAGAACTGAAGCCTCTTGATCATTTGAAGCGCCGAAACTTCTCCAATTGGGCTCTGCTAAAGTTTGAAGAAAATTCTGAATTTTAAAAATCATCTTCAGCGACGAAGCTCAATTTCTGGCTTAATAGCTTTGTCAATAAGCAAAATATGCGTTATTAGAGAGCAAAAACCCACATGCACTTCAAGAGACTCCATTACAACCACATAGAATGATCGTGTGGTGTAGATTTCATGCCGTAGGTGTGGTTGGACCATATGCTTTCGTAGATAAAAATGTTCGCCATGTTACGGTAAATGGAGTTCGCTATCGTCCCATGTCGGAAGACTATTTTAGGCCAGAATTGGATGGATTTAACATCAGTGATATGTGGTTCCAACAGCATAGTGCCACATGCCACAGCTGTTGAAACAATATCTAATGAAGAGGAAGTTCGGCGACCGTAATCTCGAGAAATGGTCCGGTCGAGTGATCACTTCGCTCATGCGATTCAACAGTGTTGGATTTCTTTTTATGGGATTGCGTTAAGTCGTTGGTTCAAGTCAAAAAACCAACAACGTTAGCGGAGCTCAGGGACAATATTAAACGCGAAATTGCCACCGTTCCGGCCGATATGTGCGAAAGAGCGGTTGAAACTTGGCTCCAAATGTGCTCGCGGTGGTCATATGAACGAGATCGATTTCCATTGTTAAATGTAACATATGTACTGCACCTGGAATAAATTTCAGCCTAATATCTCAATTATTCTGTTTTACTGAAATAAAAAATTGCTACAGCCTTATTGAAAAACTAGATATAAATAATTAAATTGAGCACTCTGGTTAAACACGAGAGTAGTTCAATAACTAGTGAGTTGGAGAACTAATAAAAAACGTTATTTATTCTTTGGCAATTCTTCAAAATATAGTAGTAAAAAATGCCGTTCATTTCTATCGTAAGGGCACTTGTTATTTGAATAGAAAGTGAACTGATTTCAGATTGTTTTGAAACAGAGAAAGTGGTGTCGATCAGTGATTAAGTTCTTATTTTTAAAACCAAAACAAACAAATTAAAATTGAGCTAGTGAGGCTAATGAGGACAAATTTCCATCGATTGCTTAAACGACGTGTGCCTCGAAAAATAATTAAAAGTGTATAAGATATGATGCTCGATTACAGTTGAATAAAACGTGACGTAGAAGAGGCTGTAGATCAGTGTTTAGATTTTACATAATGAATTGAGTATGAAAAACTTACGCGCAAAATTGGTGCTGCATTTGTTGACTGTAGACCACAAACGAGAACGCATTTCAGCTTTGAATTTAATGAAGCTAAGAGATGATATGAAAGACTTATAGTGACGAATAATGACGAAACCCGAATAATAATGGACTGAAGCTGGTACAAGTGTTCCGAAGAAGGCAAAGACCATTTCAGCAGAAAAGGTTATAGCACTACTGTTTTATTCAATTCGGCTGCTTTTTAACACTCATGTAATACTCCACTTCGATTGCTTGTTTTTTTTCTTTTTGCTGTAAGAAACCAATTTTCTTCTCCTTGTGTTAATAAATTACAGAATAGTTAAATTACACTTCCCAAATCTATGAAATTTTAAAAAAAAATATCATGAAACTAAAAAACTTTTTGTTGACAGTGCTATAGGTCAATCATCGTTCTTATTTACCTCTTCTTCTTTGTTGATACAGGTCCGTATCTTGATGTTTCCATTGGTAGCTTCCTCTTGGAATTTGATCAAGATATTTAGTACAATTGAGCACATGTATTGGGTTGGCAACTAAGTACTTTCGGTTTTGTAATATAAAATAAAACACTTTTTTTTTAAACAAAGAATAGTTTTTAATCAATTATATATTTTCCATTTTGCTCAATGACCTTTTGCCATCTTTCTTTCAGCTGCATGATTCCGCGCTCATAAAATTTCTGGTCCTTATCAGCAAAAAACTGAACCAGGTGCGAGTGAAGGTCATCCTCATTTGTGAAAGTTTTGCCGTTCAAAGAATTCTGCAAACTTCGAAATAAATGGTAATCAGATGGTGCTAGATCAGGGCTGTATGGGGGATGTGGCATCACTTCCCAGCCAAGCTTCAATAGTTTCCCACGAGTTGCCAAAGATGTGTGAGGCCTTGCATTATCTTGGTGGAAAACTACACCTTTCCGATTTGACAATTCTGGCCGTTTATCTTTGATTGCTTCATCCAGTTTTATTAATTGTTGACAGTAAACATCAGAATTGATCGTTTGGTTCCTTGGAAACTGTAATCCCACCAAACTGACAGCATGATCTTTTTTTTGGGTGCAATTCAGCTTTCGGTATGGTTTGAGCTGGTTTATCGTGTTTGCTCCATGATAGTTTTCGAACTATGTTACTGTACAGGACCCATTTTTCATCACCAGTGATGATTCTTTTTAAGAAAGGGTCGGTTTCATTTCGTCTAAGGTGCATATCGCAAAAGTTGATTCTTTGTGTTAAATGAATTTCTTTCAATTCGTGAGGTACCCAAATATCAAGCTTTTTAACTAGCCCAAGACATTTTAAATGTTTTTCAATTGTTGTGTGCGATACATGTAGCCTCTCCGCAACCTCTCGAACAGTTATATGACGATCCTCTTCAATTATGACTTTGATTTGGTCATCATCAACTTCAGTAGGCCGACCAGAACGTTGCTCATCTTTGAGGGAAAATTCTCCAGAACGGAATTTTTTATACCAATTCTGACACGTGCGCTCTGTTAAGCGATTAGCACCATAAACTTCACATATCATTTTGTGAGCCGCAGCAGCTTTCTTTCCTTTACGGAAATAAAATAATAAAATATGTCGAAAATGTTCGTTTCTGCACTCCATTTAAAATTAACCCACAACTAATAGCTTTAATAAAAATTACGCACTACTTGCTTCTGAAGTTACGTCAATGTGACTAGTATCACGCGACAAACGGTAAAGTACAGCACTAACATTCGTTATACAAAACATAAAGCAACGCTCTTTATCAGTAAAAATCGAAAGTACTTAGTTGCCAACCCAACACTATAGTTCATTTTCCATTCCTATGTATATTATCATAAAAATTATTGTTCGTAATTTTTAATTTCTGGACAAATAGAATAGAATTTGTCTTTCGATTCTGCTTATGTGAGTGGAAAATCATTTGTTTACTAACCAAATTACACATCCGATTATTCCAGTAATACTATTTTCAAAATATCCTTTTTTACTTTCCTACATGTGCGATAAAACCACTAATTAAAATCAGTAATGGACTCCATTTATTATTTCGAAAACTTCTCGTATTTATATGAACGCACGCGACTACTATAAGTTTGAAAGGGCCTGGGGCCACTTCAGAACCCCCATTCGAACTAGTATTGTAGCACCGGGGTTGATGAGAATGAGTGAGAAGTGAAGGGCGCGTACGCCTACCGTATGCATTCACGTCTCCCGTACCTTTTCAACTCTGCGAATCTCCCTTTCCAGACAAACATAAGTTGAAATTGTTCCAGAATGGATTTGGGGGACGCCCCTTTCCCCTTATTCCTAATAAATAATACGATCTTGTCTAGACGGTTAGGTCAGAGCCTATGCTGAAAACCGATGCTTAAAGTTATTTTGGGTTAGATCTGCGGCGAAAGACGAAGAACCCGGAGATTGTTATTTACTTTTCGCTTTGTATTGCTGTCTAAAAGTGATTTTTTTTGTTCTTTAAGACAACGGCGGGAATAAATTGGGGAAAAGATACTAGGGGATGCACTTCGAACGAACGTGATGTCTTTATTTGGATAGTTCGAGGGAGTTTAAAATGTTAGATTTAGTGATTTGTTCTTTTGCTTCGTTTTATTTTCAAATTCAAGTATATACAACAGGCTCTCATAGCTCTCATACCCTATCGCAAATTGAAACGTTTTAGTGATCTGCATACTTGTCAGTTTTTCATGAATTTATAAGAAGCATGTAGACTTCAATTGCTAGTGAGGTGACGAAAACATTAGAAATCGACAGAAGAGAAATTTTTGAGAATTCGCATGTAAATGCTATCGCTATGTAGGCAGCAATAAAATTGTTTCGAATACGATTCAAACTTCAAATTCAAAAATATTAGTGAGACTAAAAATGATTCATTAAGTTGGCATTTTGGAAGGAGAAAATTTAAGTTATAATATAACTACTGCACCATTAAAATTTTTCATAATTTTGTTACAGATTGGCGCGCAAATGTCCGTGTTATTAATTTTGTTTCGTAATTTCATATTATTATTACATATTATCTTAATATCAGGTTACAGTTGTAGTGATACAAATGGCTGGAAGGGTGAAAAAGTCGAAAGGGACCTGTAGAATGTTGACCAAAGGCAAAAACAAGAGTGTTTGGTCACCTTTGAAGTGCAGATGATGTGACAAGATCAGGATAAGGAAATTAATGTATAACTAAATCAGAAGGGGAAAAAGACATTATCTATTGAAGGCACAATTCTTAGGTATTTGATAGCAGCAATACCAATGTACAGCTAGGAGTGGAACTGGTCAGCCAAAATATTCGCAAATTTGAAATCTGATGTGAAGAGAGATTCGTTTGCCTTCCTCGCTAGTCGAATTGACACTCTGGACGACAGCTAGGACTGAACGTATTTATAAAAGCTTGTACATCGCGATCGCATAAGCATTTTCAAAGTTATTATGACCAAGTTTGTGCTGACGAGAAAGCACATTGGAGAGTAAACGACGGTGAACAAAATCTAAAAGAGTTGTTTGCATTTGTTCGAAAGATGTTTACAATGAATACGTTGAAGGAAAGTTTCGGTAATCCATGGTTTCGTTGTATTAATTTTAACTGTAGATATAAAAGATGTATTATTGATCAATTTCGTGATCGCATCTTGAAAAATCAATAATTTATGAAGGGCATCCGAATTATATAAATTGATCCAGATACTAGCCTAAGCTTAGCGTTCAATTTATCATAATCTATAAGTCGAGGAGACATTTTAACATTTCTGGAAGTAGCAGTGACTGAATATTGAAACAAAATTTTAAGTATACAATAATCGGAGATGTCAATTGGTGCATGCATGTTAATCTACTTTTGTCTTCAGTTTATATTTTTCTCTACGTCTTTTGGCTGTGTGTGAGAAATTGATCCATAAATTAGTATTAATAGAGCTACTATTTTTAATATTTAAATTTAAATTTTTCTGCCGATAGTTACTAGACCTTTTTATATAAATATTTGATCTAGAATACGGTTGAAATTCGAAATCTATTGCAACGTAAAAGACGAAGCAATCGATAATTCGAATAGTAGAATTTTGGGTCAAAATTACGTATCTATGAGACGGTAGATACTATGAGCAGAAGGATGGCATTGTAATGGAGAGTCCACTAGTTTTCACTTGTAATAGTGGGCTTTTACTAGTAAAAGCCAGTTTATTTATCGAGACCTTCGAAGAAGAAGCTATAGAGAGCAGTGAGGAGAAATCGAAATGCTGGTTAGGATACGTCGACGACATTCATGATTTGGCCACATGCAAAGGAAACATTCCAAGAATTCCTCGACCATATCAGCAGAAAACACGTATCTATAAAGTAAGACTTTATTATATGAATGTAATGGTTTACCGTACATAGTTGAGAAAACTACAACATGGCGTATACAGAGAAGGAAACCCACCTAGATACCTACATGCAAACGTCCCATCATTAACCTTAGCAGAAGAGGGGGTTTTATTAAAGCATTAATGCATAGAACAGGAATGATTAGCAATGCCGAACGTTTAGAAGAAGAAAAGTGACACGTTAAGTAAGCATTGCGGAAGAACGGATACAGAAATACAGAAATAAGAAGAACTCTAAGCAAGCTCAAAACCGAAACGTCACCAACAGAAATGGAATTAACAAGAGGATTCAGCCGCCTATCTTAGATACCTAAAGTAATTGACGAGATAGGAAGAATATTAACGAACAAAAATTTGTTTTAGTACAACGATCACAATTCTACATAACTTTTCTGGAGTCAATGGCAAATTAACACGAACAAAAGGTGAAGAGTCTACAAGTTAATATGCGAGTGTAGGAAGGTCAAACAGAGAGATTGATTGAACGAAGAATTAGGGAACATCACAGCGATACACAAAGGAAAAGAACACAACCAGCGGTTGCGTTCACGAGAGCGAACATAAAGTAGTCTTTGAAGAAACGAAAGTATTAGCTACTACGAAGAAGATCCATAAAAGAATCATCAGATTTGTCATCGAGATAGAGAAGCATCCCGTGAGGACAATTATAGATTCAGCAACATATGGAAGAGCCTAGCACGAGAATTCCAGTGCACCGGTGAACCGAAGACATGTACATACATATAAAGGGTTTTTCAATAAGGACGTAACAATTTTGTATTTAAATAAAACAAACTAATTGAGATATTGGGCTGAAATTTATTCCAGGTGCAGTACACATGATACATTTAACTATGGAATTCTATCTCGTTCATATGATCATCGTGAGTACGTTAGCAGCGATCGACTCTTTGGAGTCAATTTTCCACCACTCATTCATAGATATCAGCCGGAACTTTAACAATTTCGCGTTCGATATTGTCCTTAAGCTCCTCTAACATTGTTGGCTTGTTAGCATAAACCAACGACTTAACGTAATCCCATAAAAAGAAATTCAATGGCATTAAATCGGATGAACGAGGTGGCCGGCCGCTCGACTGGACCATTTCTTCAAACTTTGGCAGAGCCCAATTGGAAAAGTTTCAGAGCCTCAAATGACCAAGAGGTTTCATTTCTTGAGTTAATTTGATCTTCCAAGTGTGCAAGCCAAAATCTTAACGCAAAAATCGCCAGAATGTGGTTTGAGAGATTTCCAATTCCTGCGATCGGCGTAGAATCGACTGATTTGACTCATTTTGAACTGAAGCACTTACGGCTGCGATATTTTCGGTACTTCGATCGGTTTATTGCCTCGCTGGCACAGGAACATCCAATAGCAAATATTTTGACTCAAATTTATCCACTATAATACGCACAGTCTGTCTGGTGAGGTGATTATTACGACCGAAAATTTGAGTAAGTGCTCTTAAAGATGCGACCGCCGACTCAGAATTGCGGTAGTAATTTTTAATAATTTCCAAACGTTGCTCGTTCGTGAACTTCGCCATAATAAAAATGGTAACCGTTTATAGAAATTACAACAGGGCGAAATGCGAATGAAAATGGTTTTTCTATTGAAAACTTGAATAATTCTGCAATAAAGTAGCGGCGCAATTATTGAAATAGGAATTTAAAATACTTCTTGAAATAGACTTGCATAATGCGTATCTTAATTGAGGATCATTGAATTGTGATTTGTTTGGATTAATGGTACTCTTATTTGGTAAATGGAGTATAGAAAACGTGCCACATAAATAAGCCTCAACAACAAAGGAGCTTTATACTTTGATTTCTAATTCAGTTTGATTATAATGATATAAACCTGAGCGAATATTTTTTACCACCCTATTTTGTATATATGATTTAGGAACCCCTACGCAAGTTAGTATTTCAATTTGTTCCACCAAATGCTCCCTTTCATCTACACAAGTAAGCAATATTCGCTTATTTATATACACACATACACACATACACACATTTACACGCACACATGCATCTACTTCTTCATCTCCGTACAGAATGAGCCGAAACGCATACAGAGACTCCTAACTCATACACTATTTCTACATGCAAGAGGGAGTTGCGTAAAGTGCGGAACAATATGTGGGATGAACGAGAAAAAGGGGTTTATTACGCCCTCCGTGAAGGTTCGCTTCATATAAATATTGTCTTATAATATCGCATAAAGGCATTCAACGTCTCATCGAGATAGACAAAGATGTTAAGAGAGAAGCTTCCTAGCGGAAGACCATTGTTACTTAGGCAACGAAATTGTGTGTGATTTATATATGCAATTTTCTCCCGTTAGTGACGTAACGGCGGTGTATTTTGATTGTGTCGTTTTCCTTATACGTCGCTTTGCCGGTGTGAATTTGAGATTTTCGATTTGTGTTGTTGACGTATTTCGGTAGGTAAATCGGCAGATGTCGTCGGTGCATTAAGGCTGTTGTTGCAGCATCACATAGTCACTTCCTTTCTAGTTCTTCCACTCATCATTTTACCATACCATCACGTACCCAGGCAGACCGAAATGCAATTTGTGCTCAGTGCTTTTAAAGTAATTTATTTTACACACCATATGTGGTGCTTACTTTGAGTACATTCAAATCGCAAATGGTTTGTTATCTAGAAAATATCTAGTAGTTAGTTTATATTGTTTTTCTTTAAATGCATATAGAGCACATATACGTTTGGTAAATTGGTTATTGATTTAAAAGAGACATTTTTCGTGGTTTCAGTAGCAACGTAGTAAATAATAGGTAACAGGTTATACGTCATAATTGGATTATTGATTTAAATCTCGAATTATCTTTGATAATAAACATCAGAACCGCAAATAGTGGCAGCGTAAATTCTTGTTGTATATCCAGCGAAGAGGTATCAATACACCTCTACGCTATAGAACAAGCCTCATTCATATGTTCAATGAGACGTTGGACGTCAATAAATTTTAATTATATACGTGGGATGTATTTTAAGTTTTGCATAGTGGAACATAAAGGGCGCCACAAATCAAATGTCAGTACTACAGTCAGTACAAGATTAATCTCCATCTTTAGTTAACCTAAACCCAAAGTCTCAGTGCGATACGTGTAGTGTTGTAGCTACGCCGAACTGTCAAAGTTAACAAGTTAGTTGAAAAATGGAATTAAACCAAGAAAATTTTCGAGGAATAATTTTTTATAATTTTCGAAGACAATTATTTCAATAAGAATGCTTCGCCGAGTTGGTTTCTGTTTTCGGCAATGAAGCACCATATCTGTCAACAAATTCTCGTTCGCATGGAAAATTCAAATGTGGACATATTAGTCTTAGCGACACAACTTTGCAGCAATTGTAGGGGTACACCACTATTTAATATTATCAGTAGAACTTTTAACAAGATAATATTAAATAGATTAGTAAGACTACTAGATAGGGAATTATATAAAGAACAAAGCGGTCTCGAATCGAAGAAACTATGTAGAGAAATGATTATTTCATTGAGAATAATGATTCTGCACAAACCCAAGGTCTAATCAGGTCCTTTGGAGGTAAAAATTGTATCATCCACTTTACAGTCCAAATCTGGTGCCTAGTGATTTTCACCTGTTTCGGTATTTAAAAACGTTCCTTGGTAGCCAACGATTCCACGTCGACGAAGAAGTAGAAACTGCAGTCATGGATTGGCATTCTTCACAGGCGACAAATCTCTTTGATGTGGGAATTCGAAAACTGGTTGCAGTATGACAAATGTTTTTCGAAATTCAATTGACAATGTTAGATTCCACACGTGTTTGATATATGTATATATTTATATACATATTTATACACAGTCTATCGCAGAGAAAACCGAACTTTTTTAAAATATTAATTCTTAGAGGAGCATCTATTAAAAAAGAATATGGGGCGGTAAGATAGATCGTTCACCAATGTTTTGTCAAAATATCGTGACATTTCTGTCATTAGAAGCAGATAAATTGCGCATCAATTGGTCGAAAAATGAGATTTGAACAAAGAGCAAATATTAAGTTCTCTTTTAAACTCGGTAAATCGTTTACTGAAACGTTATATTTGATGAAACAAGTGTATGGTGACGCGTGTTTATAATGTACGAGTGTGCATGAGTGGAATAAACGATTTAAAGACGGTCGTACGGACATAAATGGCGATGAACATCCTGGTGTAAAAAGATCTGTGGTTACGGAAAGTAACTGTGCATGAATTTATCAGAAATAAGCCGGAATTCTCATTGCGTTACGTAGGAATGGAATTAAATATTTCCAAAGATTCAGTTCATCGCATTTTGACGCAGCTTTTGGGAATGAGAAAGAATTGTATAAGGTTTGTACCACACAAGTTAACTGAAGTCACCATTGTACACACTTGATTAAAGACTCAAAAAAGGACGAAAACTTCAGGTATTCTATTGTAACTGGCGATGAGACGTGGTATTTTCAATATAATTTAAAGACCAACCGTCAAAGCTCTGAATGGAAGCATCCAAGCGAAGCAAGACCGAAAAAAAGCCGTTTGTAGAAGTCAAAAGAATGTTGATTTGTTTTATGATTCGGAAGGCATAATGGACAAAAAGTCTATACCAACTAGTCAAACAGTTAATGCTGTATATTATCTTGGTATTATGAAGCGCCTTTTATATTCTTCGTGTGCGCCCCCAATATCATGAAAATGGTAGCTGGCGTTTGTTACATGATAATGCTCGACGTTTGTCACTGCAAATGGCGTTTTAATCATCACTTATTCACCGCATTCAACGGATTTGGCCCTGTGATTTCTATCTATTCTCCATCCAGCATCCAAAGCATGATCAATATTACCGAAATTCAAAAGGAAACACACATCAACTCGTCGAAAATAAATAAGTTTTAATTTGCGACAACAAAGCTATTATTCGATGAAAAATTGTTTCCCCTTATAGAGTAATGTTCAGGAGAATTATATTTATTATATGTGACTTCGAATTTCACGCCAAAACGAATTTTTACTATACGACCAGTAATTAGAGGCTATCAAAATATAAATAATAATAAATTAATTATTCTACAACAATAATATCGAAATGCTTCCATAAATCTGTTTTATTATATTTCTTCAGTTAGTAATAAATTCGATCATACAATGAAATAATATTGCCGGAGTCCTGTCACGAACAAATTACATAACACATTGATACACCGACTCTAATAGCGTCAGTCCATTTATTTGAGATACCCTTTCACATGAGGAAAAGAGTCCTCTTTTTCGTCGTTCTCTTCTTTTCTTCCTATCCTCAATGCTAGTATGTTTAACAAGAAAGAAGTGCCTGCACGCACACAAAGCAATATTTATCAACTTGTGTGTGCCAACAATATCGCGGCACTACTTCCTACAGTAGACACGTTTATACAAAGACATACATTCACACATACGCACACACATTGAGTCGACAATAACGGCAACATATTCGAACAGGAGGACCTCCTGCGAGAATAACAGTGTTCTCTTGCCAGCGTCGAACTACTTCTACCAGTGCAATTTACAAATTGATACGATTTTTCACGTCCGGTCGCTTTCATGTCCCCTTTCAGACTTCTGAAAATGCGTTAAGAACGGCGGCAAGAACACTTTTGTTTTCTACTTTTAGAGTAACAAGGAGTTCGTATCTTGTAGCTTTTATTGCTTTTTTTATCTTAAGTTGTTTATTATCAAAAGCTATTAAACAGAATGAATTTTTAATTAAATACTTTTTGCGAGATCAATATTATACAATACAACGCTCTCTTTAGTTTTTCACATTGTTTGAAAAAATGGTAATTGGAAAAAAGTAATAGTAATTGTCTAGATTTATATTATATAATAATATCATTACTAATCTAATTTCTGTATTTAATTTTATTTTCAGAATTCACTTGTTTTAATTTTATTTGGATATAATAATAACCTTGTTTTCTTACTTACACTTTGCTAATGAGGTGTTTGAGCCTGAAAAGAAAAAAAAACGTACATATTAGCCTGCTATTATTCAGTTTTACACTCATAATTATGTTACAATGCGTATTAAATATTGATCGTCATCAACGTAATAGAAACCCGTACGTAACTAAAGTTACTACATTCTACAATACGCCCGATGTGTATCGGTAACGGCCTCGACTAGCTGGAGACATCCGTAACATTTAGACACCATGCATGAGTGGCCACAGAACAAGTTCTATAGCCGCTCATGCATGGTGTCTAAATGTTTCAGCTTTACTTATAACGACATCGGATACTAGAATGAAACTAAAATAATGACGAAAACTGACTTAAAATTTGGGTCAACACATATGACATATGACATATGAAAAGGCAAGGTGAAACGTTACAAATAAGAACTTATTTATTCAACGGTTAACTATGAGTTGTAGGTACGTCATCGATGTTGATATGATAAAGTGAAAAGCATTCGTAGTGGAAGACAAAGCAGCAATTATTTACTGTTTCGGGGTTGTATAGTCTAATGTTTACACTGTCAAAGAATTTAATTTACATTTTCTTGTGATATGTTTTGTAGCTGGTTCATTAAATTGTTTCCATGTTTTGGAAAAAATCCAGAAAAAATAGATGATTTAAATAATAGACCTGTATCAATACGACTGAAGAAGATCAGATTTTGTAACTAGTCTAGAGGAGATAGACGACGACTTATATGAATGGTTCTAAATTCAGAGAAACCACAATATTATTGTTAGCATTTCGATATTACAAGCGCAATTAAATGATTTTGCTAGACCATTAGCATTAGAAGATTTTCTGTGCACAGTTTGATGGATTCAATGATTCCAAAAAAAATTCAATATTGTTTTTAATGGCAAAGCATAGAATACATCTGAAGAGATTTGTAACAACAGGTTAAATACAGTATTGACCAAATTTAAGAAAATAATACAAAGAAGATGAAATTTAAAGGAGAAAAATGTGTTGGAATTACACTTTCTAAGGAAAGATTGACTATTCTTGTAGCGGCAAATCTGATTGGACCTGAAGAAGTAGAACTTGTGGTTATTGGCAAAGCTATGCAGCCTCGATTTTTAAAAAATTTAAAATCTCTACTTGTTGAATATGAAAAGCATGGAAGAAATGAGCATTATTTGAAAAAATAGTTGCACAGTGAAATAGTAAACTCATTTGGCACAAGAAAAAAATTCTAGAGTTTTTGGACACGTGTATATCTCAAACAAATATTTAAAATTTTAAAGTTATAAAACTTGTTTTCCTTCTACCAAATATTATCTCAGTTCTCCAACTAATGAACCATGGTGTGATAAAATCCCAAAAACACATTTTTAGAAAGGTTCAAATCATGTAACTCTTAAGGAAAATTGACTAAAAAGGTGTTTTTCAAAAGCCAGATATTCTGAAAGCGATTTTTATAATTTCCAAAGCTTGGCATCCATTTCCCAATGAACAATAGCAAATTTGCACATGTTGGATTTAATTTTCACACTACAGAAGATTCTTTTTATGAAGACGATTTATTCTTAGCAGAACTAGCGGAATGGCTTTAACAATAAAATGATAGGGATGAGGATGAGAAAAGCTTGCATTTAACTCAATGGACTCGAATTTTATTTGTACTTAACCTGGCAACACAAAAGGATTGACAAAATATTTAAAATATTAATGAAGAACTCAAAATTGAGAAAGGCAATAGGAATTTTGACTAAGTCAGATCCGAATTTGGAGTCAGAAGTAAACAAAGATAAAAATGAACGAAATAACATAACACTTACTATAAATGATGCATCTTTAGTAGTTCCAACAATTCGGCATTTTTAAACGTTTAATCAAAATTTAAAAGAGGACAAACCGGATTTTGCATTTTGCTACATTTGGAAGAAAATGTTAATTATATCTATAAATTATGTGTTAAGTTATTTATAAAATAAGTTGAAGATTTTTTTTTTGATGGTTTGTAACTTTTATTGTTTTGTTGCTTCAGTTTTTTGCTCTCTTTGTAAATGTCTTGTTTTATGCATTAATATGTTTGGATGTTAGGCCTATTGCTATAACGGACCGAATTTCGTTCGTCTCTTCAACGTCTAACGTAATTTATCTCTTCAATTGAGTATACTTATTTAAAGTAGTTGGCCGCTGTAGATACTTTCAAGAAGCTTTTAAACATCCAATTTTTCTTAAATCATCCATCTCCAGACATTTTGAGAATGCAATGCTAAAGGTCCTTATTTTTTCCTGGGAAGAAGTTTTATGTATAAGAAATAACATGGATTTAGGTTTGGAAGATAGACTGTTTCTCCAGTTTATGACTTTGTCGAGTAATTTTACAAGATAAAAAAAACAAACGTCTGTCCTTGGAATTTTTATATTATTTTATTTTTGTTTTTGCTTGTACCTGTGTCCTTGAGTTTGCCTATTGGGCAATAAAGTATATTATTATTGTTGATCCATAAATTTGTGCATTAAATTGTGAATGACATAATATACTATAATAAAAGAGAAATTTTGTTTTAATGTTTCGATTTGAATTTTCGAACAAAAAAAAAATAAAATTACAGGTCGTTGCCTAAAATGTCAAAGGTGAATTTAGTTAAAATATGATAGATGAAATATTTTTTATTTTTTATTAATGAAAGATATAACGGACACCTATTTCAGTTATAGCTAATAAAAACAGAAGCTGTTTTTGGTATTTGAAAAAAAGCAATTTAATAAACGCAGGATTAAAAAAATGCTGGGGTAAATACAGATTTAGTAGATAGATGCTATGTTACATATTACAAACGCTAAAAATATCCCCTATAAAATAAATAAATTAAATACAGTCCAGATGAAAAAAAATCGTGTTTTTATATTTCAACGCAGCGCATTTCATATATCTACATTTATTGATCATTAAATGAACCAAAAATACACGTATGGATATAAACGCATTCGACAATATTTCGCTTTTTGCGTGGACATAAATACTTTAAAATTAATTAATAAAGGTTGTTTCAAATTGCGCGGTTTTTTTTTAAGAATAAATAAAATATAGATGGCGCACTGAATTTGTCTGGGTATGTGGGCATTTAAAAAGTGTGATGTATGACATTTATAAAAATGGCTTCGTACACGGTACAAACGCGTTCAAATTGTTGAATTATTTTATGAAAATCAGCTTTCTGTGAAATGAGTTTTTAGAAAATTACGTGAATTTTATGGTTTACATAATCGTCCATCTGAAAGCACTATTGGTCGAATTATTAAAAAATTTCAAGAGAAGTGGAAGATCAAAAAAGTGAAAAATACAGTCGTAATGGTGGTTCACAAGAAAATATTGGTTTGGTTCGTGAAAGTGTTGTTGAAGGTCCTGAAATGTCCATTACACGATGTTCACAATAACTTGGACTTAGTGGATTAATAACATGTCGTATTTTACACAAGAATTTAGCTCTGAAGGCATATAAGGTTCAAATAACACAGGCACTGAAGCCATTAGATCATTTAAAACGTCATTCATTTGTTAATTTCATCAATGAACAACCAGTTGATTTTTCTCAAAAAATAATGTTTTCCGATGAGGCACATTTTGAACTTGGTGGCTATGTTAATAAACAAAATTGTCGTATCTGGGGTGAGAAAAATCCACGAATTATTCATGAGAAACCTAGGCATCCTAAACGAGTTACTGTTTGGTGTGCATTACGGTCAGGTGGTGAATTGGACCTTACTTGAAAATGCTGATGGTGCACCTGTAACTGTCAATGGTGATCGATATCATCGGATGGTAACCGAATTTCTGTGGCTTAAATTAATGAATATTGATCTAGAGGATATGTGGTTTCAACAGGATGGCGCTACAACTCACTTTGCATACGAATCACTTGATTTATTGAGAAAAAATTCCTGGACGTGTAATCTCAAGAAACGGTGATGTTAATTGGCCACCAAGATCATGTGATTTGACACCGTTAGACTATTTTCTTTGGGGTTACGTGAAAAGTCGGGTTTATAAAAACAATCCACAATGAATTCCTGCTTTGAAAGATGAAATTATTCGTGTCATTGGAGAGATAGAGCCTCAATTATGTCAAAATGCCATTGAAAATTTTAACAAAAGAGTGGATATCTGTGTAGATGCAAGAGGAGGCCATTTGGCAGATATTATTTTTTCGCATATAAATGTCAACTGATACTTCAATTACCAATAAAAAGTTTTTGAAAGTGAATGCAAATTATGTGTTTTATTTATTCTTTAAAAAACCGGCGAAATTTGAAACAGCCTTTATAAAATTTTTTATTTCTAATACCTTTATTATTATTTTAATTAATTCGTATGGTAGTTACAGTATTAATATGTGCCCGTATGCAACTTAAAAATGTACATTTCAAAATATTATAATTGAAAATTTATTGATTTTGTGCTCACGTATCTTTTGAAGATAATTGCTTCTAGATATCTAAATTTAAACTTCTTAATTTTAAATTTGCAAAATATTCGTGTATATTTTTTTCCAATGTTCTTGGAAAAGCAAAAATGTAAATTAGATTAAGGAACAAAATAATTTTTCGCTAAGAATATTTTATGATATCTCCGAATATATTTCCATATTTAGAAAATTAAAAATATAAAAAATACAATTGGTATTAAAATTAAAGCATAAAATAACTTTTTATTTTCAAACTTTCTGCTAATAAATCATTTATACAGAATACGTGTACCAAAATGATTGGCTGTGATGCAGCCATGTCTTGGACAATTTTGATTTCTTCAAATTCTTCATTATTTTTCACCGTAAAATGTATTCATTTTTTACCTGGATGTATCAAGCGATTTCAACTATAATGTTCACGATTAATAAACTTCTGCCCTGAGTTATAAATTATTATTATTATTATAAGTATTAGGGTGATTTAGAGAATTTATTGTTTACCCAAACCAGGTAGTTTGATAATAATAATAAGATTGTGAATTGGAAAAAGTAAAAATTTTGGATTACATACGAATGAAATTTGTTATGCAGTTCGTGAGAACTGAAAATTTTAGTCATTCAATTTAAAGGTACTTATTCCAAACATTTCAAAGTATTTAGTGGATTAGCTTTATAAAAATAAAACGATTGAGATGGTAACAATAGATGAATATTTGTAGTTGGCAACAATATGTTTATGTCAAAATTGTTTTCAATTCGAAGGTAAATTCTATGAACAGAAACAAGGAACAGCAATTGATAATTGCCTATCTTCTTTCATAGCGGATTTATTCCTTTGAAGGTTAAATTTAAAAGTAACGCTAAATATTTTCCAAAAGTATAAATTAGGTATGTAAATAGATGATATTTTCACGACTTTTAATATACGCAAAAGTGTGAATTAGATGAATTCGTAAGGCAATTAAATTATAAATTTCCCACGATTAAATTCACGGTCGAAAAAGAAAATGGCTGCTTATCATTCTTAGATGTGCTAATAATTAGAAACAATCATAAAGTAGAAATTGGCATTTCCCGAAATGAAACCAATGCCGACATTTATCATCGCAGATTCAAATCATATGAGGGTAGTCCCATAAAAACCCGGTCTGACCTAGAGGTGGCGGTAGTTGTTTAACAAATATCACTGTATTAGAAAGTACACAATCTATAAAGCATGTGTTTCAAGTTTGGAGATGCCACGCAGTTTAGTATTTGTTTGGCAGCCATCAATAGTGAACGTTTTCAGTGAATTTGCAAAATTGGAGAAAATTGGTCATCGTTACTTGATACAATACTTTTATTTGAAAGGCTTCAGTCAACCGGTATAAAAGCTGAACTGGATTCTACTCTGAGTGAGTCGGCTCCTTCGTTTACAACAGTGAAATTTTGGGTAGCAGAGTTTAAACGAATTCATACGAGCTGCTAAGATGAGCATCGCAGTGGTCGACCAAATGAGGTCACGAGCAATCAAAACAATGGACTCAAAAGGGAGAATCGGCTCCAAAGAAGGCGAAGACCCTTTCATCTGCAGGCAAGGTCATATCATCGATTTTTTGGGATGCGCGTGGAATAACTTTCATTGACTATCTTGAAAAAGGAAAAACTATCAACGGCGAGTACTATGCGAACTTATTGCAACGTTTGAGCGAAGAAATCAAGCAAAAACGGCCGCATTTGGCTAAGAAGAAAGTGTTGTTTTATCAAGACAATGAACCAGCTCAAAAATCCGTTATTGCAATGGCCAAGATTAATGAATTAAAGTTTGAATTGCTACCTCAACCTAACCCTATTCGCCATATTTAGCCCCCTCGGATTATTTTCTGCTCCCAAACTTGAAAAAATGGCTCAGTGGTCAAAGATTTTCCAACGATGAAGAAGTGATGTCGGTAGTTAATGGCTATTTTGAAGAGCAAGACAATTCTTATTGTAAAAAGAGTATCAAACTTATCGAACATCGCAGGGAAAAGTGTATAGAGCTGAAAGTTGAAAAATAAATATATTTCTTTTCAAAATTTTTGTTTTCTTTGTTGAGTCGGGTACTTTTGGGACCGCCCTCGTATATCGCTGTGAAGCGCTAGGCCATTTGTGGTACAAAGTAAAATTTTTTATCGTGAAATGTACTACGTGACAAAAATCGAATCAAACACGTAATAATAAGTTGCTAGCTACTCCATGTAAGCGAATACATTCTGTTATTCGGCCGAGCATGCTTGTAATAAGATGCCCATTCCAAGCATCTTGTTCTATAGACGATACGTCTGGTATCCGGGCAGGTCATTTAAGGACCCTAGTGTTAGTCTCTTGGATATACATATGTTAAAGCAATGGTTCCAGAACTTCGCAGACATGTCTTATTATAAAAAGGGTATAGAGCTGAAAGGAGATTATGTTGAAAAATAAATATATTTCTTTCCAAAAGTTTTGTGTTTTCTTTTGTTGGGTCGGGTACTTCTGGGACCACCCTCGTACTATTCAACAAATGATGGTTTTTTTAACTTTCTTGTCAATCGCTTTTTGAGTTTTCCGTTAACAAAGGTGAGATACGAATGAGAATTAAATTTCAAATAAGAGCATTGTGAGATATAAATGACTTCGATTTGGAGATAATAAAGAATCAGAAAGGCTAGTTTAAAAAAAATAATCCGTGATTCCACATTTCTGTTACCCCAGCTAAATATTGACAATTAATTTATGTGTTTACAATATCATTCTTACGAAAATTTAATTGGAATTTTTAAGGAACGCGAACTTACTTCTCGGCCTGGAATTTTTATCAAATATCTTTTAGAAAACGCGAAAGATAAAAGATGGCGTACGTACACATGAAATTAATTGCAGAGATAAGTAATATCTTGTTATATTATTGTAGTATGAAATATGTCAGTCAAACTAAACGTGCAATAGTAAGTATCGTTTTAAAGAATACATATCACATATTAAATTCAATAGATTCGAAAAATCAAGCGTTGCTCGATATGTTTTGGAAATGAATCATAATATAACTGCGTTTACCTAAAGCATATGTGGGCAACAACCAGACCGAGGGTCGGATCCGGCCCGCTGTAAGATTTGATCCGGCCCGTGAGACATTATATTATTTCATGTCTAATATCTATCGCTAAAAATTATGAACACTACTTTAAAATGCACTACTATTAAATGCGGCCCGCGAACGTATTTGCACATTGAAGGTTGGCCCACAACATGTCAAACGTTGCCCATAAAGCTAATTGAAAATGTTAATAGTTGGTGAGAATTAAAAAGCTGCGAGAGCATTTTTATAGCGAAAAACTAAAAAATGTTCAATGATTCGTTTGATTCCATCCTCGTGTTTGTATGAATTCTTGTTATAGATACGACGAGCAAAACGGTCCAGCGGTGAACGCGAGGGTGTGTGTAGCAGGTTAGGTATGTAAGAATTAGTTTTTAGGAATATATTTATTTATGATTTTGTGAAATTGCTTTTATGTGGATATTGAGTAGAATATTTTAAGTACGAGATTTCGTTTCAACACTGTGTTTATTATTTTTCTACTGAAGACAATAGCTTAGCTGTTGAAGTATTTATTATTATTATTATTATTATTTACTTATTAAGATATAGATATTAGTACAGTAAGAGTTTTTTTACATTCTCGATTCTTTATAAGTTTATTGAATTGGATGATTATAGGTTCTAAATATATTTTAACCAATGCAACAACTACCGCAGAATTACAACATTCTCTTATTACTGTATTGTTGTTCTTTGTGCAAACAGCGAAATTCTCTGACAGTTATGAAAAATAGTTGCTATTACTTTTTCTGAAGAAAGAGTAACCTTCATCTTCTTTGTAGCCCTTCGGTATGCCACTGCATCGACTCTTATTTTGATACAGAATCATATTAGTGAAACCATATTTCATTTTGAACGTTTTTCAGCGATACTATGCGTATGATGCTAAGTATTTGAATCAACAATTGGGGTTATAGTGAATGGAGCTGAGTGTTATTCAGTGACTAATCCAGATTTATGTTGCAGTCAGAGAATAGGAGGCGTATTCTAATTTGGCGTAAATATATACAATTGTTCTGAAAAGACTTCAATATGAAGGTAATGGCGAAAATTAACTTCTCATACCTGGATGAGGATCCATGATGCATTATTCTATTGTGTGCATCAGCAGTGGGAGAAAAATTTATTTTTAAATATTATAGTGAGTGAACATCGTGACTAACTAAATTCATGAAGTTGATATAGAGAAAATGGAGTGACTCCAGATGGTAATCCAGTAAAACATGCTTGAAGTGTTATGGGACAACGCGTTGTTGCACGAAACATGCCACCAAGAACGCTTTGGGCATTATGAATTAATGTCAGGAAGGAATTGGATACAATTTCTTTAGAAATGGTCAACGCTCTAATTCAGTATATGCCATTACACGTCTTTAAATGTTTGTGGAAATCATACATGTTATTATCTCTATTTATTTTTAAAGATTATAGTGAGTGAACATCGTGACTAACTGGATCCATGGAGTAGGTATAGAGAAAATGGAGTGACTAGCCAATTCTTCATATGGTAATCCAATAAACCATATTTGAAATGTTATGGGACAACGCGTTGTTGCACGAAATATGCCACCAAGAACGCTTTGGGCATTATGAATTAATGTCAGGAAGGAATTGGATACAATTCCTCTAGAAATGTCGACTCTCTAATTCAGTCCATACCATTAAACGTCTTTAATTGTTTGTGGAAATCATACACGTTATTACCTCTATTCTTTCGTAAGATTTATTTGTAATAAAACTCCTGCAAATTTTAATATTTCTTAATTTTTTCTGCACTAAAACTGAGACATCTTATACTCTATCAATAAGAGTACATAAGAACAAGTTATCATAAAATACGATAATGTATTCAGATACTTATTCTGACATATACTGACCAAAAATGATTTTAAATCAATCTGGTTTGTAGACTTCCGCGGTCGTTATCTATGGCTTCACCTTGGCTTTTGGATGGAAACTGCTTTGTCGGTCTGCTGCTGACGTTTCGTATTCATTTGCATGAGACATCCTCATGGCTTAACTGTTACTATTGCTTTCGTTGTGGAACTGAAGCTGATATGTGTTGTGGATGGGTTTATATGGGGTTGTAGTTTGTTAGCGTTACGGTTACGATTAATTAGTTTGGAGGTTATCACAGATTTTAAATAAACTTTTTTAAAATTGATTACAATTTTTATGAAATATTCATTAATTTTTTTGAACAAATTGTATTTTTATATATTTGTATGTATATGTATATATGCTTTGGGACGAGAAAAAACTAGGCGTTTATTCGTTCATTTATTTACTGTTCATTAAATTATTATCAGTAATTATCGGTAATTTCTCCTGGTGCAGAGAAGCTAATCGTGACAATTTGTAATTCCAGGCACATATTTTCTTCGTAGTGAGGATATATTATAATTAAGTAAATGTATTACTCAGTTTGTAGACGTTCTACAAAATGCAGCGCCTGTTCGGAACAATAATTATTTAATGCATAAAGCGCCACCGACACTGATTTAAAATTAAACTCAAAAGAAGGTACATCGCCTTTAACATTATGTTCTTCCACACGCCACTGTTAATACATACTGATTTAACGGGGCCCAATAAGATCTTGATTTAATGACCGTTCGCGTGATGTAGGTCCTTTAATTTTTTCGTGGCACATCCGTGACCGTTACAATTCTCCAACAGAGTGCATTAGGTTGTTTCGACTATGCTAGGACAACTTTAACATTACATTATGGGAATGAATAAGTGTGAACTGGGGGAGAAAAATGACAATAACTACCTCGTTGTTTTATACATTTTTCCACTGTATCGTTCACGCTAGGGACAAATCATTACGAGTGTAAGTATGCAATTGTTTTGTGATATTGACCTCGTTTTATACGGAAAATGTATCTTTAGACGTGAGATTGTGTGAATATACGATGTTTTTAACCTAGTGTGTCATTAAATAATTTTTAGATTAGTTGTAAGTAAAAGACTCACGCTATAAGGAAGAGATTGCGTGAAGAGTTTTTGTATTTAGAATTTTATGTACATATTTGAAAGAAAATTGAAACAGACTATAGAAACTTGACTGGTAAGAAAATTTAAATTTTTTGTACATACAAATTTGCAATATATTTCACTAACACTATCGCAAAGGAAATCTAAAACAATTCAACATTAAATAAGTAAAACTTTATACCATACAGGGTGCAGTAGAAGTTAGGAATATTAAATGCAAATAATCAAGTGGCTCTAGAAGCTAACCAAAAAGTTATTCCACAGTTTGAAAGTGAATTAATGAGTTAATGAGTACTATTTACATTACATCCTGTACTTTACCTCGCGATTTATGTAGATAAATTTGAGCGACAGGTGGTGGGCATGCATGTAATTGCCTGTCATGTCAGCTAATCGCGTAGCGTGGAGTGAAGGATAGCGTCGATTCCTAATTGAAACTTACTGGAAAAATAGCGGCTCTGTTACCACAACGGTTATTTCGTAAACAATTTCGGTTGGGTCGACATGCTAAACTTCCTCACAAAGAAAACATTTTGTTATGGGTTATCAATTCGAGGGGTTCGGCTTTAAAAGCGAAGCCATTTGGCATGCCTCGTAGTGTTTGAACAGCAGAGTATATCCGTGCAGTGAGACGAGCACGATCTCTTCAATTTTCGGTGCGTAGATATGCAGTTACTATGGGACTATCTAATGAAGTCTACCAACGGAAATCTCGAACACCGAACAATCTAAAAGTTGCCATCCGTCAAGAAATTGATAATGTCACTGGATATGACTAGGGTAGTAATGCGGGGATTTAGGGAAAGATTTCAGTATTGTACAGAAGAGGTCGGTCGAAATTTGGATTTGGAAACATTGCTGTTTCGAATTATAAAATAAATGTTTGAGAACCTTATAGGATAGTCTTGTTATTTATTTTTAATATTCTGAACTATTTCTGCAGCACCTTGTAGAAAATATTATGGCAATAGACGTACCATGTTGAAAAGATCAGTTTTTCGTTGAATTATTGTTCGTACATACAATTAGACTGGTGACATCTAGACATCTCAGATAAAATAAGTTTTTCTCCAATGTTGTTCGCCTTTTCGTGATCAATTCTGCCACTTTGTAGAAAGCAATAAGACTTTTGCTGGTTTCTAGGCAACACGCTGGTGATTGTTTTACAAATGATTTTTAAGCTTATTTGCCCTCATTGATTGATTTGTCAACGTTGTATCACATACTACACACTTCAGCTGAGGACAATTTTCTTCTCCAATCCAAGTGAAACTAAAGCTTTAATTGTCGTCGTTGTATTTCCAGTGTAATTTTGTAGATTTGTTTTCAGATGATTTCAATACCAGCTGGTTCAGAAGCGATAATAGTCCAACACGCAGTTTCATCACCTTTTCTAGGTTTTTCAATAGAGAATTTGTCTACAGCCAATGTTACGTTCTTCAAGATCGTCGAAAGTCAGCTGTTCTAGTTCAATTTAAATAAGGAAAATGAACAACACAATACAGTTGTTCAATTCATCAATTACACTAACATATTGCACAGGTCATCAGTCACTTGCTATCCCTGAATTATGATGTTCTGGACTGGGTCGGACAGCTTGTATAGTTGTTGCGGTAAGGCTATAGGGAGGAATTGAAAGTTCTTGAAAGTTTCGAGATATTCTAATGGGAACCGATTGTTCCATAATCCGGAGGAATTTTTTAATATCCTATGCCCGACACATCTAGCGTTCTTTAGCGATACACCAACGTGTACAAAGGGTACTAGGAAAGTTTTGCAATATGACGCAACAATGATTCGTAGGAAGCTGCTTGTAGCTGCATGTTGAGACATGTTCATACGTGCATAGTAGCCGACTCGCCATGTCGATGGGCTCAATTATTCATTAGCAGTGAGACTGTAAAGTGCTTGCGATGTCATCGTGGTCACGAAATGAGATAAGGGCAGTTTTGCGTTATAATTTCGTATGTGGTTTAAACATAGACCAGTGCTTCGAAGAAGTGACTCTTGCACTAGGTGATGTTTGTCCACATCGCACAACGATATTCAGGTGGTATAGAGAATTCCAAAGGGGAAATTTAACTGTGGAGGATGCTGAGAGGCCGAGAAGGCCACGAACGTCAGTTACGGAGGAAAATGTTACTACTGTGAGGAAAATGCTTGGCGAGGACAGGGGAAAGGCGAGTGACCTACCTACAGATAGAGGGTACTTCAGGCCTAAATGCACCAGCAATTTGCTCGATTCTGCATGATCATTTGCACGTGAAGAAACTTTGTTCTCTCTGGGTATTGCATCGACTGACTGTAGAGCAGATGACACGACGTGTGACTAGGTGCCGAGAGATGCTAAAAAAGTTTAATAAGGGACAGATGACGAGACTTAGCTGTACTATTACGATGTACCGACCAAAGCTCAAAACAAAGTTTGGGTCTTTGATGATGAGGATACATCCGTAGTAGAAAATCCCGATCTGTAAAGAAGAAAATGACAGCTATATTTTTCGAATCGAGTGCAATTGTGGAACGCATCGTTTTGGACACACAGAAGACAGTCACAGATAAGTGGTATACTGAACAGTGCCTGCCTAAAGTCATTGGATCTATGAAGAACCTGCGGCCAAAGTCAAGAATGGACACCTGGTTCCTTCATCACGATAATGCTCCAGCTCACCGCGCCAAAGCCTGCACCGAATATTTGACCACGACAGGATTGAAACTTCTCAAGCACCCTCCTTACAGTCCAGATCTTGCTCCCTGCGATGCACTGTTCCCGCATGTGAAAATGAAGCTAAAAGGGGGGCGGTTTTCCAGTGATGAGGACCTTCTGCGGGGTTGGGACAACGAGTGTGCTTTACTCCCTAGTGAAACTTGGCAGAACTGGTTTAAAGATTGGTTTCGGAGGATGGAGAGGTGTATTGAGTGTAGAGTAAATTACTTTGAAAAAATTAAATAAATAAGGCTGTATTGCAAAACTTTCCTAGTACCCTTTGTATGACACATCGATTGAGAACCGTTACCTTAAACAATTGCACACTATCGCTTGTTATTAATTTATCCTTGTAGTTTGTCCTATACAATAAGTCTCTAATTTGTAGTTTTGTGGTTCCCCATTAGTTTCAATAAATTATATTCCATACCTATTATTTTATATTGCCCAAAAATTATTTTATCACATCATTTATTTCCTGCGAAATTATTTTAAAAATTAAATGTAATTTCCATCATTAATAACCATATATTTACTGAAATAATATTGAAAGATATATATTCACGTAACTTTTTAATACACTATCTGATTATATGCGTATGATTTACAGCATTTAATAACAATGAAATGAAACGCTTTTTTTTCGGAGTGCTTTTACGGAAGCTAAAATATAATGGGCGATTCGAAATGACCATAAAAACGAATTAGTCGATGCTATTATGCGATAAGCTGCTAATACATAGAGGTGTACGTATACAAAATCGCATTAATAATAAAAATTTAATAAATTGTTCTATCATGGAAAATGTTTTCGATTGTAATTTGTTTGCTGTAGGAAAGTACTCCGAACAGATGAATATTTTATGCGGCTTTTGTAATACGCAATACAACAGACAGAGCTATTGTAAATATACAACGTATAACACTGGTGATATATAATTCTAGGCCACTGAGCGAATTTGATATTTAAATTTATTATCAAGTTAGATCGAAGAATTTGAATTATTTAAAAATTAACTTAAGCTATCTCATATTGGATTCCAAATATACATAAGTTGCGCAAAAGATTTCTACCTTAATTCGTATAAAAAAGAGGCTACTAAATAGTTGTGGACTTTACCTCTAGAGGGCTTTGGTTAAATTTTTTGGTATAGTTACGTATTTGAATTGTTAAACCTGTTGTTGCATTGTAACCAATGTTGTTGTTTTGTAGTTAGTACATTGATTGTTATTTGGGAAAAAAATTATATTCATAGATTGGATAGCTTTCGTTTGTTGTAGGTTAAAAAATTTAAAATAAAACTCGTGTTATCCACATATTTTGCTCCTTTCATGGCTATTAGATGTTGCACTATATGTATGAAATAAACTTGTAAAATATCCAGGGTGAAAATTGCATAGTGTAGCATAACCCTAAGGAAATTAATACACAAATTAAAATCAACATTATTCCAAATGAGAAATTCTTAAATGCATATTAGTTGTGTCTAGATATCATTTAAATTACAATAAACTGTTGTATTTTACTTATATATAGAAAAAAATGTTTCCACTACTATGTGATATATGCACTATGGTATTGATGATTTTTTAAATAATTAATTTTCGTTGCATATTTGCATTCTGACTTCTGTAAAGAGCAAACCGTATTGCAATCTCATAAAAAGTTATATGGCTTATATGATTAGAAAGCTTACATACCCAAGGTAGTGAATCAAAAGTCAAAATCGTAAAGACCAATTAGCTTATAACATTTCAATTTAAAATCTCTAGAGGGATTAGAAGACACAAACGGAAAGAATTCCTAATAAAACTGCCATTAATAGGTAATACGCATACCAACCGAGAAGTTCAACAGATTCTGCGTTGGATGATCTACTTTCAAAGCGAACTGAGGGCAAAGAAATAGCGATAGTCATATTCCTATATAAAGAGTGGACAATTAATAATGCAACTAGAAAAAAGAATAATATTATCCTCCATTGGTGAAACCAACATCAAAGACAGGGCAGGGGAGTATTCCTAATGTAAGTATGGTGTGACTCCTCCTGTAGGCGATTTTAGCGGACGATCTCCATCAAAAATTATCCGCTGGTGACTTAGCAATCATCATCTGTGGCCATTTGGTAAAGCTATCTCGAAATGAACGTAAAAGACTGTAAACATTGCGGATAACTAGTATGAAAAAGAACATTTGCAATTAACAAATAGTCGCTTTCATAAAAAAGAGAAAGTTACAAGGATTATAGTTACCAGTGTTAGAAAACGCAGAAGTTCCATTTACCAGGGAAACAATGTACTTAAGGGTACTGAATGATTCTATTCTAAAGGTTTCTAATAAAGCAACCATTGCCTTGGGCACACGCAAACATATTGGAAAAGTTAAGAACCTCCTATTATCCTATGGCCTTACAAAAGGGTAATTAGGGCTATAGTAACTTATGGCAATGTCACTAAATTGAATATGAAGATTTACATGTCAAGTGTTACGAAACAAAGTTAATGGTTTACAAACTAATGCTTCTGATAAGCCAAATACGCTGTACTGATCATCAGAAGGTGAGAGAAAGCGACTCTCTTTTGGGTGAGTCAAGTGATACCTTGGTCCAGGAGTTTAACTCTGATAAAAATATAGAATAACTATGAAAGGAATAGAAAAAAAAGAATAAAAAAAAAAGAAAAACAGAATATATTTGGTACGCGGACGGCTCTGAAACAGAACAAGGAGTCGGAGCCGAAATTTAGAGATTCATAGAAAGGAGGATGATATACATAGGTGAACCTTGGCAAAAATAGTATGGTTTTATAAGGGGGAATAATCGCATTACATCACTGCATTGAAGAAATTAGTAAGTAATATGTGTCAAGTCACCTGGCGTACACTTTTTTTCGATAGCCAAGCAATCTTGAAGACACTAGATTACATTTCAGATGAGATCTAAACTTGTATAGGAAATTGTGTGAGTTCTAAATTAGCTCAGTAGAAAAAAAGGAAGGGTGATCTGGATTTCGGGGAATGAAAGCTGTAAAGCCAATGAAAAAATTGACGAACTGATTCGACAATCTTCATCAATGGTGTTCGTAGGAACTGAGGTTTTCTGCTACAAAACAGTCATGGAAAGGTAAGTCAAAACGGATTTCAGGAGAGATGGAAAAATTCTCCGCGTTAAAGACGGACGAAACAGTTTCTTAGAGAACGATCGCTCAAACTGAAGAAATTTACTGTATAGGGACAGAAAGTTTCTTAATAATAGTAGTCTTACGTACACACTACCACATGAGCATGATCTTTTGTAAACACCGGCGAATTCTTGATAGTTATTCTTTTTGAGGAGAAGGAGGGTCCGATATTATAGAGTGGGATTTGAAAATAGTTGTGATGTTGCGCATGAGAAGAACTTATTTGTTATTGATTGAGGTTGTGGTTACATAGTTACGTTCTTAAGATAGTGAGCTAGGTTCAGATATGGAAAAGATTCCTTGGATTAAGAAGTTTATGATATTAGGTATATGTGTTGGATAATAGTGAAGAAGGATGTTTAGACATTTATCGTCATTGTAGGTTTTCGATGCCGATAGTTAGACCATTCTTTAATAAATAAATTAATAAAGTTTGTAACTAATTTCGGTTATGGTTATTATCAGTCGAAATACACATTACGTTTTGAAAGCACCGAGACACATGTATGGCAATGAACGTCAAAACAATATATACCAAGTCGTAAACAATACACGCAGATAACTTGACACTGGTCGTTTTGCGAAAGGTCGCGTCGAACGTTTCGTTTTAAAAGCGAAAGCAGCGGAAAAAAATTACAAACCGCATTTAATCTCGAATTCTGACGCCGTTAATTTCACGACTCTTTCGTATATTTCCCGGCCGCAGAACGCGATAATCTTTCTCTTCCACTGTTTTATTATTGCGATTTTAATTGGGGGGCATTTAAAATGGAACGGTATTAACGAGAGGCCCCATAAAAGTGGCTCGGATTGCGTTATTATATTTGTATACCCGCTGCCGGGCTACAAAACCGCTGCAGTCGACACTTTTACGGAAAATGGTACTAAAGTGGGTCTCCCCAACAGACACCTACGGGCATTTATTTCCACGCGCCATTGGATTTTCACATTTACACGGCTATGTGATTGTTTTACGAACGTATCCTTTTGCTGTGTATATTATATATCTACCTGGTGTAAAAATTTTTACGACCTCTGTGGACCTTACCTTCGCTCTTTAATGCCCTCTTTAAAGGAAGATGCCTACAATATGTTTTTTTGACCCCAATTGTGTTATCTATACTATAAAATTTAAATGCTAGCAAAAGCATAAACTTGTTAGCAAAGACATAAACTTCCTTGTAGATGTAAAAGTGATTATTGGCATTTAAGGTAGTAAAATCTTTGACATTACTTTTAATCGTATATATTGTGTAATTATCTTGATTAAAAAGCATTTACACTTGTCTAAAGTTATTTGGTTACTTTCGTAATAATCCTATTATTTCTTATTTACGAAATATTAAATTGAGTCACGTAATTAAATAATCTTGCTTTCATTCCTCTTTAACATCATTGGAAATATAACGATAACAGCTAAATAGTCATCATCCAAATGGTAAAATAACCTTATTTTTTATTAATATTTGTATTTCTGATACTACTTATACTCTACATCCAACACCTCACCATCTTTCTCTTCCCTTTCTTCTCATTCTGAATCTCATTCTGCTTAATTTCGAAGTAAGTGTCTTTGTTCCATTCTTCTATATCAATTTTCTCATATTCAACATTTGATTTAATACATTGTACAAGATTTGATAGTTTGATTTGAATTACAAAGGGTACTAGGAAAGTTTTGCAATACAGCTTTGTTTATTTAATTTTTCTACACTCAATACACCTCTCCATCTTCCGAAACCAATCTTTAAACCAGTTCTGCCAAGTTTTACTAGGGAGTAAAGCACACTCGTTGTCCCAACGTCGCCAACGTCGAAACCATTAAAAGGGCGTGGACAGCGATCTTGAAGGACATTTCTAAAGATCAATCAGGCAAAACGCTGTATTAAAACTAAAAGCAACTACTTTTAATAAAACAAATGAATTTTACTAAAACAGTTTGTTTTTATCTTGAAAAAGTTCGGTTTTCTCTGCGACTGTATAATACAACTCGTTTGTACGATATTTAAATATATTTCTAATTTTCGATTGTAAACGGATTATTTGTTCAAAGAGGATTCATTTGTAGAAAAAAACAATTATATTATTAGGAAAATCTCCTTACTACCCCGGTTTTGGCCCAGGCACCTTCTATTAGGCTTACACAGATAATGAAATATTCGAAAGAACTGCCAATACAAATATGCATTTAGTCATCAAGTAGCCGTATTTTTGGCACACGTAAAGGTATGTTTTCTTCATCATTTCGATTTCTTGGCAAAATATTATGCAAACATTTCTGTATGACAATTAGCGTTGTGTTATCCCATGACATAATAAAATGCAAAACAGTGTCCTTTAATGTGTTTGTTTGTATCGTAGAATTAATATCTGAAGTCTTTGTAGATGAATAAAATCAACTTTGTTTGCTCGTTTATGGCTAGGAAGTCTAGGAACTTTACGCATACTAAATTACACACTTTGGCACATGTGATCGTGACAAGTCGACAGACTGATACAGCCCGAAAATCACACAATAGAACTTTGTTTTGTGTCGTGACTTCTATTTACATAGCTGAAGCGCGCTTTTAATTAGGTTTGCTATTCCTCTAAAACTGAAGGATTTACCAAAAAGAGCTTGTTTGCTTGATGAGGAAGATCTAATTGCTGTTGTTAATAAATGGGTGGTAGAATAAGAGAACGATTTTTTCCCTGATGACTAGTACCTCTTTATTGTCGATATATCAAATGTATTAGCTTAATCACTGAAGGTTGATATACGACCCCTCTCCACATTAATTTTCGTGTTCTGGGTACGTATTTCGACAACTAAGTTGTCATCATCAGCAGATAATTAAACAGTGTCGCAGCTGGAAAACTACGGCAAAAATACCCGTAACGAAATCACATTCCGCACACGGTCTGTACCGTTGAAAGCTAGTGTACGTTTTGACTTTCAACGACACTGTTTAATTATCTGCTGATGATGACAACTTGTCGAAATACATAAACAGAACACGAAAATTAAAAAAAAATAATTTGGAAAGGGGTTACATATCAACCTTCAGTGATTAAGTAAATCAACTACAGGCTCCACCAAAATTAGATTCAAAATGTATTATCATTTAAATTATGTTGAATATAAAATTGTTTTAAACGTCTCCCTCTCTTGAAGACAACTAGAAATCCTCTCATATGTGAAATACTTCACAATTTACGTTTAGAATTAGTCTTTTTTTCAGACTTCGAAGAGTAATATAGAGTTATTTAAAGTTAAGTTAGCGTTAATTTTCGTAATATGTATTCTTAGTTAGCTTTGGTCAAGAATACTTTGTAATAATATATATTTGCTTGTTTTGCTTGTAATGCGTTTTAAGTTGGGAATTAATCGTTTATTTAGATACATTGTTAGCCTAATCGTCCGTATGTTAAAATGATGAAATTTTTACTAAATAGTACGGTCATTTTTTATCAGCGCGACAAGATAGGAACCGTTGTAGTAAGTACATATGTACCAACAAACATAGCCGACTGAGCTAGATGAGTCACCGTAAATATTCAATACGTACGTATTACAAAACCTTGTGTGCTGACAAATGTGACCGCTCTAGTAATAAAAATGTCTATTTACGAAAAAATAAATAGTTTACTTACATATGTTTGAATAACTGGTTTGTCCGCACAAAAGTTTGTACACTAAGAAAAACACAAAAACGAAATGTATGCATATTTATAGTAAACTATTTCCGAATATTGTTTTTTTTTGTTTGAGTAAAGTAGCATTTTTTTTCTGTTTGTTTTTCCAAATCCGACGGTTAACGGAGTTAACTCATTGACCGGTAAAAATTCGTTGTTTGTTTTATATAATTATTAAAAGATAACGGACGTTGTAAATGTCATATTTATTCGCGCAATGGCGTTTTAATTAAACGAAACTGTTACCAACTTCGCTTATCGAAATGTATACCGTAACACCAACCTCAATCAGCATACTTGATATTTGATATATTCGTCTTATAAGTGATTAAAAACGCTAAAACAGTACTTAAACTATATATAATAAAAGGTTTAGTTTATTGAACTAATTACTATACCGAGCGTTAAGTTTGGTCTGTGTAAGCTACGATATATGTAATTATCGATTTCTCGTTTTAAACATTCACTTAAAATAATTGTTCCAGTTCATATACTTGTAACGACGCACATATACCCGTCATGACGCGTTGAGACAGAAAAGACTTTATATTAGTTCGCATTTGAATTAGATTTTTAAGCCCAGTTGTTGAACGTTCGATAATCTAAATCATATGTGGGCAACATCCGGTCCGCGGGCCGGATTCGCTGTAAGATTTGATCCGTCCCGCGAGACATTGTCGTATTATTTCATGTCTGATATCTATCGCTAAAAATTATGAACTCTACTTTAAAACACTACTTTTAAACGCGGCCCACGAACGTATTTGCGCATTAAAGTTTGGCCCAAAACATGTCGAAGGTTGCCCATACCTGATCTAAATGGTAGCATTAGAATCTAGTAAGTAAGAACCCAGTCAATTAGCTGTTAAATATTCTTAATTGATCCTTGGACAATATTTGCAAAAAAATATACAGTTTGTACGTCCCACTAACACATTAATTAATTTAATTTTCATTATATCACATTCATTTAGCAAATTATTAATTTTAATAACTTTCGACTTGATCTTACTTTTCCTTTTGTTGCAATTGTCGTTATTCGTTGTCTCTTAGTTAACTTTGCTTTCGGTTTACATGTTTGTATTGTTACTTTATACGAGGGAGCGTTTTTATATTCGCGGAATGAGCGGGTTGTAGAGGGGTGAGTAGGCGCATTGGGGACGTGGCCTGTGCAGCGACTCATGATTAGTATCAATACGAAGTTTCATTGTTATTAGACAGTTAGTCTTTGAGCTATCGTCAACCAAGTAACATAATCAGGAGTGAAAAGTGAAATATGGAAAAAATCGAATATCGTGCCGTTATAAAGTTCCTTACCAGGCAAGGAAAATCAGTCGCGACCATAATGAATGAGATGTCATTGGTTTACGGCGACTCTTGTCCAGGAAAAACCATGGTGTACAAGTGGCATAGTTTATTTAAACAAGGAAGGGAATCCCTTGAAGACGAGCCGAGGCCGGGCAGGAGCATTAAGGTGACCACGCCAGCACTTATCCAAAAAGTTGAACAAATTGTACTCGAAGATGCTCGACTAAAGAAGAAACAACTCGCAGAAATGGTTGGAGTATCCGATACAACAATTTTTAAAATCCTACACGATCATCTCGGCATGTCTAAGGTCAGCGCAAGATGGGTGCCGAGAATGTTCACGCCGCCGCAAAAACAACAGCGCGTAGAGTGTTCGCGTGCATTTTTGGGCCTCTGTAATGAAGACAAGGATGGTGTATTGAGTGGAATTGTTACTGGAGACGAAACTTGGGTTCACCATTATGAACCTGAGTCCAAACAAGACTCCATGCAGTGGCATAAAAAGGGCACAGCACCTCCCAAGGAATTTAAAGTGACACAATCAGCTGGGAAACTCATGGCAACGGTATTTTGGGACTCGGAAGGAATATTGTTGATTGATTATAAAGATACAGGTGTTTCTATAACCGGATAATATTACGCTTCAATATTAGAGCGACTAAAAGAAGCCATTAAAGAGAAAAGACGGGGAAAATTGACAAAAGCTGTTCTGCTTTTGCACGACAACGCGCCCGTCCACAAGAGCCGCGTTGCGTTAGCTGCCCTGCATAAGGTGGGCTTCGAAATTGTGAATCACCCACCCTACAGCCCAGACCTGGCCCCGAGTGATTATTACCTGTTTCCGAAAGTGAAAAAGGAGCTGCGGGGTAAAAAATTTACTGCCGATGATGAAGTCAAGGAGGCAGTTTCGGCGTATTTTGCAGATAAAGAGAAATCATTTTTTTATGAGGGTATAAATAAATTAATTGAAAGATGTGAAAAATGTATCCGTCTTGCAGGTGAATATATTGAAAAAGAAAAATAATTTGGTTTTGTTATTTCCACCCCTTGTCCCCCATTCCGCGAATATAAAAACGCTCCCTCGTAAGTCCGCTGCAGCTGTATTTTATAATATGTACTTAGTCTCATACCGCGTGTGTTACTAAGCCTAGCCTTTTGCGTCTCCTTTAATTGCAATATTCCTTTTGTCTGAAAACTTTTGGTTGTATTCACTTAATGATATTTCACTTCAAACTTTGGCTTGTTGATATTAATTTTGCTCATAATCAAACTTTGGACTCCATAATTAAAATTTTGTTCTTGAAGTGTGTACAGTGCTGAATTACATTTCATAATTGCATCGTAAGTGGTGTCTTTTGCTTGTGTTGCTAATTTCTCGTGTACCCTATGCCTACTAAGCGAGTGAATTTAAGTTCTTCTTCGCCTTCCAACCTGTTCGATATATGGATGCAAATTTGGAACAGCAGTGTCAAAAGGGAGTTTTTAGTGAAATTTGATTATGAGCTCTTTTCAATGTTTATTGGATTAGTTGGCTGTTATTTCGATAAATAAATAAAATTTCTTTCTCGTTCGCGAGGACTGAGTTTTACATCTTCACTTCCAAATACACGTAACCATCTATAATTAATTTAAACCCAAGAAGAAGGCTTTATATAGATTATACATAGTACACATTGTTTAACTTTTGTTGCTTTAATAATTTACTTTTATTAATTTCGAAATAAACGCTATTGTGGTATTGAGTACTGAGCGCATTTTTCAACTAACACTTACTAAATAGCTTTACCGCTACGGGTTCGCACTGGCCTTTTTCAGGGCTATTACGAATACAACAAACAATATGCTAATGTAAGAAGATTTTGCGTAACACATGGGTAGTGAAACGGTCTTTGTTCAGTAGGAACATTTCGGAAACTATTGTGAAATGAGGCTTTCAATATATTTCAAAAGTTCAGGGTTTTTCTGCATGCAACAACGTAGATTTATGAATGGCCACTCAACTATTTCGGTAATGGTGGAACTTGTAGAAGATATTCTTGACCACCACGAAGAGCGGCAGTCTATTGAAGTCGCGCTTTGCGACCTTAGAAAGGCATTCGATATAGTATACCTCTTGACATCCTACTTACACTTCGCATATATGGTAATTTTTTTATCATGTGTTTAGATTACTTTAATTCAAATATAATACAATTCTATTTTAAATACCCAAATTATTATTATTAAGACATCGTTTATGTTGCCAATATTCAAATGAGAAATCTTTTTGTTTTTACGGTCGGGCTATAATAAACCAATGGTCGTTACTTTCCGAGAACGAAAGCGTTTCGGCACGTAGGGCCCCCTTTCTTAAAATAGTTTTTTTAATATTATGTTTAATATTATTTCTATTTTATCTAATTTCTAAATGTAATTAGAAATTCAATTTCTGCAAAGAATACACATTTATTATTCTATTCAAATATTTGCGTATATACTTGATAATTATGTTCAATATATCGCACCTTTTAATCATTCTAATTTTTGGCATGCCTTTCCAGTTGTCTCATTGATTCATTTTAAGTACGACAAGGCATTTATCTTCGGCCCACTGATTTTCTTAAAAGAGAGCGTTTTCTTTAAAAGTTGGACTTTAAAGAAAACGCTCCCTTCTTCTCTAGCCATGATTAGAGCTAGTACATTCATTCTTCAAAGGTAAAACACGAACTTATTCTGTAAGTGAAGTGTTACTCATTCATGTAGTGTTCCAACGTATTTATTTCGCGATCGTGAAAGTTTCGCCTGTAATTCTATATAACGAAAATACGGTTTGAATTGACAGAGCAAGAGGCGTATTCATGTCACTTTCGCTTTACAAATGCTAGCAGAAATATAGAGTACCGCTGAATTGTTAAATAATATCTTCTGAACAGATAAGGCACAATTTGAATTAAATGGAGGTTTTAGCATATAGAACTGCAAGATACGAGTAGAAAATAATTCAAGTACAATTGTTTAGAAAGGATTACATGATGTTAAGAATACTGTTTTGTGGGGCTTTAAGTCAAATTTTCTAATAGGATCTTATTTCTATGATGAAATGGAATATGGACGCGTGAAAACAGTAACAATAAATGGACTGTGATATTATCGATTGGTGCAAGATTGTTTTTATGCAAAACGGTACTCCATCCCATAACGTAAATATACTACTACGCAACAGGCTTGGCGATTGTGTAATTAGTAGGCACTTTACGAACAGGTCATCTAAACTCTCATTTTAACATTTGAATTATTCTCAGATGTTCACTAGATGGTATATGCCAAGTTTAAAAGTGTTCTGTTCATATGCGCCTCAAGAGAACATTGTTGTACATTTGGCGGGATAAAGACGCACTTTTATACATTTCCTTCTTTCGAACAATAGAGGGGTAGTTTTTTCTCAGTTCTAGGTCGACAGATATGAATTCTACTAATTATTGGTTATGGGGTTATTTTGAAGGAAGAATATTTCTATGTAGACCTACTACTTGTGAAAAACTGAAGCAAACAATATCACAGGTCATCAAGAACATTCCAGGGAATGCTCTTTCTAATGTCGTTCATAATTGACATTGTCGATCACATCATATTATTATCTAAATTGGGCTCATTTGAGTGTACCTCATCAACAACTTATTTGACAGCATCGTATCTTAATTTACCACTGGTGTAATAATAACAAAATAAAAATCAGCATCAACAAATGTGCAGGTATCTAGTACACAATAAAGGCCGGAATATTCCTATTCATTTCATTTTTTAATATTCCAAGACAATCACAAATCAATAACCTAGTCTTCTATTTGATCAGCGCTTGCAGTTTACTGACCACATTTTATTCATTTGTATCTCCGCTTTACGCACACATAGTTTCACCAATAGATTTTGCCGAAAATTTGTAAATATAGATGATAAATAGAAAATATTCTACTTTACTCTTGTATGTCCAAAACTAGAATATGGATTAATTATTTGATACCCTTATTCTCTCTATCAGAATTTACTGATTGAGGAGGTGCACAGAAAGTATTCGAAATAACTAAGTTATAAATCTTCTAGTAACTATCTTGTCAAGGGTATTGACTATCAAGAATTGCTAGAGATACGAAATTTTATTTCGATTTCTGACCGCAAAGAGATAGCAAGCGCTAATTTGATGTTTAAGTTATGGTTAATAGTGACATCGACGCTCCGAATTTACTATGTGCTCTTGATATCAATATGCCAAAATGTGGAACAAGATCCAATGAAATATTCGTCAAAGACATAACTAAAATGGACGTTTTCAGGGCCTATTATGCACATGGCAAAAAACGTAAATCAAATTTGTTCCGATCCTTTTTACCCGTCCTTCTGCAATTAATCACCATTGAACTTAAATTATCCTTGAAAATACTTATTAATAATGTTCAAATTTTCGTCAGGCTCTAGTACTTCCTTCGTATTTGATTTTTTTTTTATTCTAATTTTCAACTTTTTAAATTTATTTTTTATGGATTATAATTTAATTTAATATTTGTACTGTACTTTATTACTGTGTTGTCCTCTTAATGGAGTAGTCTATTGGACAATAAAGACAATTATTATGGTTACTATTTAAAACAATTTTTATATTAAACACCATGGTGGTCATATTTACTTTTTTCTTGTCCCCTCTTTTAAAAATGAAACCCTATTTCTGTATGAACAATTTGCTGCTTTTGCAGAATATAAAAATTAGGCAAAATCGTGGTAATTTCGAACTGAATTTATTTTTAATCAGCCGAATTTGTTTCATCATGATGAATCAGAATAACTTAATTTGTGCATATTTAGTGAGAGACATAAAATTTATAATGAATGTTCATGTTTGCAGGCATAGATATTGTCTGGAAACTGTTTATTTCATGCCTAAAATGTTTATGAAATATAAGAAAAATCGATTATTTACATTAATTAGGTATGAATAAATAATAAAAATCTTGGCGGTTAAGGTTAAACAAACAGATTAAAAGTCCAATATAAAAAACTTCAGTAAATGTGAATAAATTATGTTATAATGAACGCTACGCTCTTTAAAAGCTTAACGTTGAATAAATAACGAAATTTTTATATTTTAGGAATTGCTAAAATCGAGGACGCATTAAAATTACAGAATTAATTTAAGCGTAGAATGTATTAAGTACATACGAGGTGTGGCTATTAAATAACGAGACTAACGCTGGTTCAGAAGAAGTGCGCATGCGTCAAACGTTAACGACTGACAGCTATTTATCGTGAAGCCTTCTCTTTCGAATGCAGCACCTCCCGCCTCCGTAAACAAATCCGTATAGCCGTAGCCTTCGTTCGCATTAGAGTTTTGTTTCGCCGGAAAAATGTTAAGTAACTATTAATCAACATTACTATGTGGAGAGACAGGTCATGGGTTCTCCACCAAGACAATACACCGGCTCATTCCGCGTTGTCAGTCAAGAGGTTTCCAGCCAAGTACAGCATCTCAATGTTAGTAGGATCTTGCGCCGTGCGACTTCTGTCTGTTTCCTAAGGTGAAATCTGAATTAAAGGAAACAAAATTTGAGTTCGTTGAAGCTGTGAAAGCGAGAGCGGCACGCGTCTTGAAGGAGCTGACAGAAGAAGACTTCCAGCACTGTTTCGAACAATGGAAGATTCGCATGGAGCGTTGTAGTGATAGAGGAGGGGTGTACATTAAAGGTGATAAGTAAATATGTATGAAATCAAAATAAAATGTCTTACAGCGTCAGTCTCGTTATTTAATAGCCCTACCTCGTATGTTCATTTACAGAACAAATTGAGTCTTCAATTTTCATTATACAACACGTTGTAGTAAGTGTAATATGGAGAATTATAACCTGAGAGTATTGTAACGAATATCTAAGATCTTGTAATTTCAGGATAATATGTTAATGTTTTAATTGAAGTTCAGCAGCTGGACAAACTAACACTACAATGTAATCGGCATTTGATGCCAAGAGGTTTAATAATATAACTAGAGCACACGAATCACTGTTGCGAATTCTGTGTATTCACGAAACGAGTTGTATACAAGGTACTGCAGAAAAATATTTAAAAGAGTTTGAAATTTTTTATGAAACAGCATTGGCACGAACCATACTCGTATCCTCCGCAAAATGAAAATAGGCATAATGCCAATAAGAACAATATAATCCAGAATATTTGGAAAGTACATCATAAAACCATTTACAAATGAAGTATGTACGTGTATACCTCTATGAAACTAGATCAATTTATCACTTATTCAATAATCTAACTACTGAAGAGAATAACACAAAAGAAATCTGGAATAAAATTGAAATGAACATTCGGATAGCTACAAAAGAAGCTATATGAACACACGGAGTTGACATAATCGTAAAGCTCAACATGAAGCCTTGGTTCACATAAGAAATGAAAAACTGATTATACAATATATTATTATAAATCCACACAAATACCAGAAGCACGAACAAATTACAATACGATAAGAAACCAAGCGATTAGCAAAATAAGAGACACAAAAAATATTAGGAATAATTTAGTAGATCATGACATATGTATATAAAGCATTGAAAACAGTTTAGAAGACCTTAGAGCAGGTATGGGCAACCTTTGACATGTTGTGGGCCAAACTTTAATGTACAAAAATACGTTCGCAGGCCGCGTTTAAAAGTAGTGCATTTTAAAGTAGTGTTCATAATTTTTAGCGATAGATATCAGACATGAAATAATACGACAATGTCTCGCGGGCCAGATCAAATCATACAGCGGGCCCATATATGCCCACATATGCCTTAGAGTATATGAACCGAAAGAAAAACGATACAGCATAGATCCACGTTATAAATGCACAGCGATGGATTGAATATTTTGCGCACAAACAATAACAAACTGAACAAAAGTTAATAAACCAACAAGGTGTACGGCAAAAAACAGAGAACGAACAAGAGGGAAATGAAGCGATAGTAAGAGTAGATGTAGAAGCAGACGCAAAAAATTAACAAGACAAAGACAATATAACCAACGAACTGATTAAATATGACGAAAATATATTATCCATTGAATTCTAGAAGTTTTCTAGTCACACCTTACAAAAGCAAACAGTACCAGTATTGGAAAACAGGTATCATGATTCCAATATTAAAAAAATAAAATAAAACAGACCCAGCCAATAACGGAGGTATAATACTACTAGATAGAGTAAGAAAATTATTTACAAAAATAATAACATTTTTAGATTACACCAAACTCATAGAGGAAGAGCATCATGGCTTTCAAAAAAACAGATCTACTGTAGACGCCACTATACTTGTCATTCGCTAAATGGCGGAGAAAGCATTAAACTACAATGTATATATTGTTTCGAAGACCTAACCAAGGTATTCGAACGAGTACATTCATATATCTGACATCTCAGAAATAATGAGAGTCATATGTAGAGAAAAGATACATAAATATAAAAGAAAAATTAAATAAAGATATGATATTGAAAATAAAAGTAAAGTATCAATTAACTAAGAAATAGGTTCGCCTCAGTCCGACCTTATTCAACTTCATTATGAACAAAATAATACAAACAACAAAAAAAAAGGTAAGGAGTATCGCCAGTTGTATAAAAATATTAAATTTATCTATTACGCAGATGACGTAACTTTAATTTCCGAATCGAAAGACGACCTCCAACAAATGCTTCATACGTTCTGAAACGAGGTCGAAGGATTCAATATGATCATCTACGACTGTAATACCAAATATATGAAAAATAAGAAAACCTAATAAAGCAACCAGACTATGAAGATGTTTGGAAAATACAATTCGAAAAAATTAAAACCCGAAATCCTGAAGATTAACTAGCATTACACTTAAACAAAGAAGAAAAAGAGGAAGAAATTTTTTAGCTCATTCTGGAATGAAATGCCTAAAATGTTTGGAATTTTGTATAGTTATTTTGATAAGATTTAGTTAGGTCAATGTAAGTCTGCAAAATTTTTTACTATGTTGTTCCACTGCTCTTTTTAGAATACACATTATACGAGTATTTTGGATTTACAACGATAATTTAGTTGAAAGTGAGATTCAACCATTGGTTAAAATAGTTCGGAGAATCTTTTCTATGGTAATAGATGGAATTTGGTTAATTTTTTACATGTAATTTAAAAGGTAGATTAGTTTGAATAAAGTATTGAAATGGTAGATCTTAAAATGCGCAGTCATCATTATTTCTAATGTCTTTTTTATGGTGAGAGATAGGATTTGGTTAATTATTGACATGTAATTTAAAAGTTAGATTAGACTGAAAAAAGTGCTGAAATGAGAAACCTTAAAATTTATTTTGGAAACAGCAAATACATCTAAAATTTGGGCAAATATGCAAGAAACTTTGGATGATAATGTCCCTTCGAAAGTGACAATTTGTCACTGGGTTGGTTAACTTGAACATGGTATTATGAGGAGTTAAAATGCTGTGGATCAAGGCCAGAACAATAAAGTTAATATTGATTGAAAGCATACATTTTATTTTGCATGTTGTATTGCGGCTATCCAAGGTGTTGGCAAGCAATGTGGCTACTATGGACCTTGATTTGTGATAAAAAATGTGAAAAAATACAAACGTCAAGCGACGATTTGAAGCTATTTAAGAGAAACTTATTTATACATGTATTTATTTATTTTTTGCCACGATTTGTTACCACTGATAAAATTTGGCTTCATCACTGTTCCTGAATCCAAAAGTCCATCCTAACAGTGGACGCATTATGCATTCTCACACCGGTCAAATTATTCCTGAAAATTTAAATTTGTTTTTATTCGCTAGGTGGCAACAGAGTTTTTTTTCAGGACATTGAGAAACATGGTTAAAAATGGTGTACTTAATAGTAGTTCAGTATCATTAATTAAAATTCGTTTAAGTTTAAAAGAAATATGCAGAAAAACAATAAAATGAACTTCCCGTCAAATCATTCCTGTAGGTTTAATATAACTATAAAAATTATTTTTTTTATATTCTATTTCTTTCTTCAAAGACACCATAAGATGCATGACGCAGACATGGTATCATGTGGATATCAATGAGGTATATTCGAAAGTGTTTAAGCGATTCGCAGATTATTGTATTATTCTGAATAAGTGTTCATCACTTCTTTGAATTGCAGAATTGCATCTATGAGACAGAAGTAGACAGACGGTTCGAACCACTTTCGGAGCGGTACAATTTTTAAATTATTTCTCGCCTCGGAACTGGTTGGTACCCTCGCTGGGTACTCTTCAGTGTTGAGGAGGAATAAAATAAATACTGCTTCCTCTCCTAGGACAGGAAGAGTTAGTAACAAAGCAATGGGGCACTGTATACACGCTAAATACATACTCTCACTCACATGGTCGTAACAAGTCGAAGAGCAGAGACATGACCAGTTTGTCACTTACCACAAAAATCTAATGAACACATTTGATTCGGTTCATAATTTTATACAGAAGTCAACAGTCTATTAAAAAATGTTTATAAATGGAAGCGAGGGCGTACATTAGAAAGTATTGGCTTTAAGACTAGGAAATATTAATTTGTGAGGGAAAACATCAGTATGTGTTTGGGTTTTAGCGAAAGAAGGTGTGCGAAGTTCTTCTGTGCAAGTTTTAACGCTAGTCGGTGCGAAACTGTGATTAATTATCTGCTGATAATGACAATGTAAAATACGAACATTGATGTGGTAAGAGGTTTTGTTTACTTTTTTTGATTAATGCAATTATAAGCTTTAATGGAGACTGTCTTTAAATTGACAATCTATTGGGTTGGCAATGAAAACCTACGGTAGATTATTAACTGCATATAATTACGCCCTTTTACGATACTAAACTGAAAAGTCTACTTTTATCTGCTTTTCTATTGGGTTGGCAACTAAGTACTTTCGGTTTTTACTGATAGGGAGTGTTGCTTTATTTTTTGTATAACGTATGTTAGTGCTGTACTTTACCGTTTGTTGCGTGATACTAGTCACATTCACGTAACATCAGAAGCAAGTAGTGCGTGATTTTTATTAAAGCTATTAGTTGTGGGTTAATTTTAAATGGAGTACAGAAACGAACATTTTCGACATATTTTACTATTTTATTTCCGTAAAAGAAAGAAAGCTGCTGCGGCTCACAATAAGATATGTGAAGTTTATGGTGTTAATTGCTTAACAGAGCGCACGTGTCAGAATTGGTATAAACAATTCCGTTCTGGAGATTTCTCCCTCAAAGATGAGCAACGTTCTGGTCGGTCTACTGAAGTTGATGATGACCAAATCAAAGTCATAATTGAAGAGGATCGTCATATAACTGTTCGAAAGGTTGCGGAGAGGCTACATGTATCGCACACAACAATTGAAAAACATTTAAAATGTCTTGGGCTGGTTAAGAAGCTTGATATTCGGGTACCTCACGAATTGAAAGAAATTCATTTAACACAAAGAATCAACTTTTGCGATATGCACCTTAGACGAAATGAAACCGACCCTTTCTTAAAAAGAATCATCACTGGTGATGAAAAATGGGTCCTGTACAGTAACATAGTTCGAAAACGATCATGGAGCAAACACGATAAACCAGCTCAAACCACATCGAAAGCTGAATTGCATCCAAAAAAGATTATGCTGTCAGTTTGGTGGGATTACAAAGGTGTTGTGTTTTTTGAGCTGCTTTCAAGGAACCAAACGATTAATTCTGATGTTTACTGTCAACAATTAATAAAACTGGATGAAGCAATCAAAGAAAAACGGCCAGAATTGTCAAATCGGAAAGGTGTAGTTTTCCACCAAGATAATGCAAGGCCTCACACATCTTTGGCAACTCGTGAGAAACTATTGGAGCTTGGCTGGGAAGTGATGCCACAAACCCCATACAGCTCTGACCTAGCACCATCTGATTACCATTTATTTCGAAGTTTGCAGAATTCTTTGAATGGTAAAACTTTCACAAATGACGATGACCTTCACTCGCACCTGGTTCAGTTTTTTGCTGATAAGGACCAGAAATTTTATGAGCGCGGAATCATGCAGCCGAAAGAAGGATGGGAGAAGGTCATTGAGCAAAATGGAAAATATATAATTGATTAAAAACTATTCTTTGTTTAAAAAAAGTGTTTTATTTTATACTACAAAACCGAAAGTACTTAGTTGCCAACCAAATATAATCTAATGAATAATCATTGCCTCCCTCTCTCGTCAAACACAAAAATGTATTGAACGAGAAAGCGAGAACGCGTCTATCTCGCATGTCGGTAACAAAGCTTCCTGAGCGTATATAGACTGACGCTTGCACCACGGCGATTTGCCGAATAAAAGAATGTTAAAAGGAATCATTCAAATGTTAATAACACCCTGTCTACTACATATGTTTCAGAGAATCACTCATTTTCAGGCAGGCTTGTGCTATTAACGAACGATTCCTTCGTAGAGTTTACCATATCATTTCGATACAGAAAAATAATGAATAATCATTGCCTCCCTCTCTCGTCCAACTCAAAAATGTATTGAACGACAAACTGAGAACGCGTCTATCTCGCATGTCGGTAACAAAGTTTCCAGACCGTATATAGACTAACGCTTGTACCACGGCGATTTGCAGAATGTACGCGTTCTCGCTTTGTCGTTCAATACATTTTTGTGTTGGACGAGAGAGGGAGGCAATGATTATTCATAATTTTTCTGTATCGAAATGATATGATAAACTCTGCGAAGGAATCGTTCGTTAATAACACAAGTTTGCCTGAAGATGAGTGATTGTCTGAAACATATGTAGTAGACAGGGTGTTATTAGCATTTGAATGATTCCTTTTAACATTAATCTATAACCTGTTGAACGTATTTTCAATTCCAATATGATTCATAAGAAGATGAGAAAGAATTTTGCAGCTGAGAGTCATCTCCGTACTATTAATTTCAAGATCACCGGAGGAAACGTTTAATTTAGTTTGCTCCCGAAATTATTAAATGGCATCAAGTACGTTATTCTGATTTTTTATAAATTCATAAAAATTGTACTTTTTGAAAGTTCCCGAGTTTCTCATTTAGGAATTATTTATTTTTAATGTTGGATTAATTCATAATCTATTACTCAAGACGTAAAATAGATGTGTACAAATTCAAACGTTACTTTTAATTCAAAATTCTCAAAATAAGGTATTGTCGCGAGGCATTGACATTTCCTTATCAAAAAAATCTATAAAGCAATACTTCCGTAGTTAAATAAAACCAAAGAATTTAAAATCAAATATTGATGAATTCGGCTTGCCACAATTGGTCGATTAAATAATTCAGCCACAACACAAATACAAAGAAACAAATTTTGTTCGCGTGCGAAAAGCACACGCGCAACATGATTTGGAAAGACTTAATAAAATTTCAGGAATCCGCGGGAAGTGCACCGGGTTACTTGTTCTTTTTTCATTTTTCACAACAGCATGCCGAAATGATGTATAGTAGCTACTGTGCGGTGAATGTGGTAATGTTCAAAGGGATTCTGTAACTATTGATATATGTATGTATGTATAATGTAAGTATGTTACATCGGTATGTCTCATATACACGCATAGCTTTGCTCGACATCAAATATAATCCGTTGGAATCAATAGGCTTTGAATATGGTAAACACCAAATCAGTGTTCATGTCGGAGAGAGCGAAGAGACGATTCAATTATTCTACATTATTACCAATAATTCATTTATATCGCAATTATTAACTGGATATACATACACACATATATGTGTATTGTAGTGGTTCAACTTTTAATCTAATTCCATTTCCCATTAACACATTACATAAGTTTAACGAGCTATATTTCACAATATAATCCTATATACCTTAATATTCATTCTTTTAATTTGGACTTTATATTTTAATAATTCGACCAATAGTGCTTTCGGATGGACGATTATGTAAACTATAAAATTCACGTAATTTTCTAAAAACTCTTTTCACAGAACGCTGATTTTCATAAAATAATTCAACAATTTTAACGCGTTGTTGTACCGTCTACGAAGACATTTTTATAAATGTCATACATCACACTTTTTAAATGCCCACATTCCCAGTCAAATTCAGTACGCCATCTATATTTTACTTATTCTTAAAAAAACCGTGCAATTTGAAATAGCCTTTAGATTTCAAGTCAACAACACATAAATTATATATAACACAAACTTCTTGCCAGATGCAGGATGATATTTTGTATGTTATGTTTGTATTTTTGTGTGTTTACGTGTCTAAAGTAGTCTCTTTTCTTCCGATAGAGGAACGATGTATTATGCACTAAACAAATTATTTTAACACCATCGTATTTTAGATCTGGGAATTGTCCGATAAATTAATTTACACTGTCTACGTACAGCAGCTTTGCACTATTAGTTATGTTATAAAGCAAATTCAAGTATTGATTGTTATAAACGCGATAAAATCTGTAACAACTTATTACATTCAACAACACACCCACTACATGTCGGTGCGGCTTTGACTAGTTGGAGACATCCTTCATTTTCTCGCGGCACTCATGCGTATTCTATAAATATGCCCGCTTTAGTTATTATGATGAGGTAATGTAACAAAAGCATAAAACCCTGCCCAAAATTCATTTTAAAATTTATTTATTCTTCTTAAAAATTTTATATTAGCATATTATAATTTTTAAAATTCGAAATGCAGGTTTGAACAATCTAGATTTATTAATGTTTATGCTTCATAAGCCTTTTACACTTTTTAGGTAATTGTTGAATATTATACCAACATGCCCGCAATTTGCAATGATTATTAATTCTGGAAATAAAGAGGTATTAAAATAAATACCAAGAAATCTGTTAAAACAGATACATCTAAAACAGAGGATAATACTCTCCTCCTCGGTCTAATTTATGTTCTTTTGTTCTGTATAATTGTTTTCAAAAGTACCGAATTAATGTACCCCTATTATACTGATATATGCCCCAAAGGTTAAAGCCATTTTACGATTGTAATTTGCCTGCTACCTTTTAAAATGGCTTCCTGAAAGCATTTTCACAATGGCTTTTCTGGATTTAGTATGTTATGTATTGTTTATTGTTCGTGAAGATATTACAAAGAAAAACTTGACGTTTATTTTCAGTATGCGTTGTTTTGTTTTTATAACAGGCGGATTAAAGGTAAATGATAAATAACTGAATATTCCAAAGACTTTCATAAATAACGTTTAATGTTTTATTTCTACTTCTGATAAATTTATTTTAGAATTTGCGTTATACGTAGCGAACTTGGAATGGAATGTTTTGTTATTTTTGCTAATCTATTATGAGTCATAATCGAGTTTACCATATCATAGAGGCATTGCATAGTGGAACATAGGGGGCGCCAGTGACCAAATGTCTTTAGTTAACCTAAATTGTTGTAGCTACAACGAACTCTCAAAGTTGACACGTTAGTGGAAAAATGAAATTAAACCGAGAACATTTTCGCGGAATAATTTTTTACAATTTTCGAAGACAATTATCTCTCTAACAAGAATGCCTCGCCAAGTTGGTTTCTGTTTTCCGCAATGTAGCGCCACATTAGTCAACAATTTCTCGTTGGTGTGGTGAATTCAAACGCAGATGGATTAGTATTAACGGCGACGGGTTCATCAAAAACGACAGTCACTCAGGAAAACGCCAATGCTGGGTGCAAAATCAACGAAGATCGACATGTGACATATTGCCAGATAGAAGTATTATTGGGGATTTCAAAGACCTCAATTCAAAAAATTTTGCATAAAGAATAGTGTGTGAAAAAATTAGTTTCCTGTTGGGTACCGCATCTGTTGACCAAAGAATACAATGCAGCTAGGGTGAATTGGTGTCAAAAACTCTAGATCGCTTCAACGTCGGAAGCTCTAAAAACGTGTACAATATTGTCAGTGGTGATGCATCTTGGATTTACTTATAACAGCCAGAAAATAAACGCCTGTTTGTGTGTTCCAAGGTGAAGAAAAGCCGATAAAAGTCATCTGTTCTCGAAGTGTGTCCAAAAAGATGGTCGCGATATTTATCTCGAAAGCAAATCATGTAACAATAATTCCTCTACATGATTAAAGAACTATTACTGCCGATTGGTATACCACCATTTATTTGCTGCAAGTCATCGATGAGCTTCGAAAAACTAACCCGGCACGACGAATCATCCTCCATCAAGACAATGCAAATTCGCACACAGCACGCAAGACAATTGAATTTTTAGCGCAACAAAACGTCGAATTATTGGATCATGCTGGGTATAGTCCAGATCTAAGTTCCAACGCTTTCTTTACCTTTTCAAGAGTCAAGAACAGACTGCGTGGTCAAAGGTTCCCGGCGTCAGAAGGAGCAATCGATGCCTTCAAAAACGCAATTTTGACTGTACCAATAAACGAGTGGAACAACTGCTTCCAGAGTTGGTTCGAGAGCATGCAAAAGTTTCTAAAAGCTGTCAACTGTTTTATTCCAGTTGTGTATGTAAAACTTAAAAGGCAATCCACGAGTACTACTTTAAATTTTTATGAAAGATATACTCTTACTTCTAACACGAACAATGAATTTTACGTAGGGGGCATTTCATCTTTCTTGTTTATTTAAAACGGCTGATTCCCCTTACATTCGAATGTATGTATGTGTATATTGTTCAAAACAATGAACGGGTATTTCACAAAATAGGTTTTAGAAACAGGTTTAATATCATTTTTTGGTTTCAGTATAATTGTGAATAACTATTTGAACACAAGATTTCATTTGAACTGGTTGTCGTTGCCAATGATTCATCCTTGTCCTCCTTTCATATGGCTTTCCTCTTTTTGAGTTTTTGTCCTGTATCTTTTTTGTATTATTCCCATAAGTGGAAAGGAAAATATTAATATAAGGAGGTTGCGTCAGTTGCCCCTATATTAACCGTGACGGTTTAATGGATCGTGATCTGTGATGACACTGTTCCATCATTGCTCTCCTTGTTTGTTTTCTTTATGCGAGATTCTTATCTTGCAGCTTTAGAAACTATCATATAGATGTATCTCTTTTTTTTTGTTTTGGGGTTTTGCTCTGCACATTTTACGTTCTATTCTTACAAGCAGCGACGTAAATAACAAACCATCCGGTCAGAGTTTCATTTGACCGGGTACAGCTAAATTTAAGGGCGTTGAGCCTAGAACCCCGAGGGGAAAGCTAAGACAATGCCTTATGGCCGAGCAATCTTCTGCATGTCAAACCTTAGTTTGGGTTTAGCTTGGGCTCCTTGGGAGCGCTAGTTCCTGTATTCACACATATTTTAAGAAATGGATTTGTATTTAAAAATACATTTTTGTTTCTGTACTATTTTGCAATTGTTCGAAGGAAATATTAAGCGTAGATGTTATTGTGAAACTGTCGCTTTTATTAGCTACAAATTCGAGGATCATCGTTACGCTATGATGCTATTTCATTTCACTTTCTGAATTGCTTTCCTCCATCCACCTGTACGACGTCGAAATTCCACAAAGCGGAGGTACACGTTCGACACACCGCACGGCGTTTTATCGGTCTTGCACATAAGACTACGTAAATGGCTTAGTTTAAGGTTTAGAAATCGGATTCGATCCTGGCCGTGCGAGCATGCAGATCACGCTTGACACGTTTTCCCAATTAAGTTACTAACATCATCATCATCATCGTCGTCATTCTAGTAGACGTTTTCGCCGATGTGCAGCATAGCAGGAGGACTAGTAATGATCATCGTGTCGCACACATATAATACATTCCGTCCTCTGTACGCGGCGTCAGCTTCAACCATCTCGGTTCGTTAAAATTTCACGAAGTATGTCAATTAATGACAATTGCTAATTCTAATTGCGGCTGTGCCGAGTACGAAATAGGACCAGGATCTGAATCAATCCTCCTTTCTCTTAGTATGTGTGTGTGTGTGTATGAGATGTGCACGGAAAATTGGGTGGTTTTCTTGTCGTTTCCGTTACGTTTCCCGAATAACTATCTATTTAGACGACTTCAATTCTAATTAATAATTCAATGGGTATAATGAAAGTGCATTGCTATTGTGAGTGGGAAATGTCAATCTTACATCGACAGACTAATTTGAGGTTATGTTCCAATTAATTACAAGAAAAGGTGTTTTTGTGCTTTCTGAAAAGTTAGACGTCTACAAAGTGTCTGGTTTTCAATTGTCTGTTCATTTAGTTGGAATTTCAGTGAAATACCAAAGGGGTAATAATTGTTGCTGTAAATAGATAAAATGAATGTTGCTGTTAGTGTTCAAATAAATGTATACGTAACATAGGATCGATATTTCTGTAAAGAATTGTTTAATTTCATATACGTAATTTTGAGTTTTGAAAAATTTTAAACAAACTCCTTTTTTAATATTAAATATATTCATAAATATATAAATATATATATATATGTATATATACACATATGTATATTTAAATATAACAAAGTATTGTAGTTTGACGAAGAATGTAAGAGCGCCTTAAATAAGTGGAATTGGAAAGGGATAGAAATAACACACAGAAGTCAAAAAGAAATTACGAAGATAAAAGAAGGAAGCCTAAACAAATTTATAGACTAAAGGGAGAGAAAAATTAGAAAGCTCTTTGGAATTAATACAAAAATACTAAATATATCAATAAAGAAATCAAAAATTTGAATCACGAACTTCAGAAATCAAATCAGAATACGGAAAATATATATAATACAGAATATTGCAGACTGCAAATGAAAAGGCATAGAAATAACACACAGGAGTCAAAAAGAAATTACGAAGATTAAAAAAGGAAGCCTAAACTAATTTGTAGACTAAAGGGAGAGAGAAATTAGAAAGCTCTTTGGAATTAATAGAATAATACTAAATATATTAATAAAGAAATCAAAAAATGCAGAAACGAAGAAAATATAGCACTTCATTTGTTTTGTTTTGATTTTAAATAGGCATAAGACTCGGTCTGTACAGAAAAAATGTATGAAGTGCTTATAAAATTAGGAATACTCTAAATATTCTAAATCTATAGAAGTTAATTTTGATGGAGCCTGTGGTTGATTAACTTAATCACTGAAGGAGGATATATAACCCCTTTCCACATTAATTTTCGTATTCTGTATACGTATTTTGACAACTAAGTTGTCATCACCAGCAGATAATTAAACAGTGTTGCACCTGGAAAATCACGGTAAAATACCCGCACGAAACAAATTCGTTAATAGCCAAAACGCACACTGCTGGTACTCTAGTACCAGATTGAACAAGAAATAGAGCCTATAACATGAATGCTAATTTCCTCTAATACTGCCTAGAGGCAGTATTAGACATTTAACATTCATGTTATAGGCTTTATTTCTCACAAAAAAAGCACAGTCATGCATAGGAAAACAAATATTTGGAAACGATTGTCGAAGTGACAAACGAGAACAGAAATTCCAAATTTATCGCAGGAGAAGATAAATATAATATTGAAAGAATTAATCAGTTTGTATATTTAGGAGCAACGATAATAATAAAATAACTCAAGAAAAACATGAGATAGATAAGAGAATCATGAAAAAAAAGCATTGTTTCCTTTCACTACAATCATTATCAAAAACATTAAGGGCGGGGAATCTGGCAAATCAAGATTAGGGCAACAAAACAGTTATAAAACTAGTTATTCTGTATGCAAGTCAAATTTTGATAATGACAAAAATAGAGGAAATTATACTAGAGATGTGGTAGAAAAAAATCTTGAGAAAAATTTTTGAAGATGTCAAGAAAGTAAAGGGTACATGGAACAGAGGCACAGATAAGCAGATAATGGTCACTTATGGAGAACCAAAAATAACGCAAAAAGTTAAAAAAAAGGGTCCAAAGGGTCAGATAGTTGAGGTACACTATTTGAATGCCATAGGAGAAAATCTTAAAAAACTACTCTATGGAGAAGAATGTGGAAAACGAAAAGGGAGGTCCAAGAAAAATTATTCTAAATGGTTACAAGAGATATAAAAAGAACACAAACAACTCTATGAAAAGAATGGGAAAAAGTTAAGGAAAATAATGGTGAAAATAGAACCAATTGGTCTACAATATCATTTATCTCAATTGTATTATACAATTTTAATAAAAGAGCAAGAATCTTATATATAACTGGAGTTTGTGAACTTTAAATTACAGAAAAATCATGTAACATTTCGAAAAGAAATATTTTTTATTACAGAATTAAATGTTGTCCTGTTATTGGGCCGCCTTTTATATATCTTTATTATAAAAGATCAGATTTATCTTTCTAAAGTTTTAGTTTTTCCCCAATCAACAAAGTAATTCCAGTGTATATACAGAATGTTTACTAAACTAGTCGCAAAAATTTAGGAAGTTGTCATATTAAGATTTTTTCGTCGTCAGCCGATTTAGGGAAAGATACTTTGTTTCTAAGATACAGAGTCGTAAAGGTTTTCGAAAAGAAAACAATACTTTATTACTTTCTAGCGGGTGACGTAAAAGTAATGTCATAATTTGAATTGGCTGCCAATTTAAATGAAAAAACAGCTCCGTTTTCATAAAAAGTTTATTTGAAAGTGTAAAATTGATGACATTAATTGGAAAAAATTATATCGCTCAAATGGCCACCTCCCAAGTTGATGCATAATTGCGCTCGTTTTACGGCATTTTGAATCGTTGCTCGTAAAATTTCTGGCTCCAAATTGGCGATTTCTTCTTCAATGTTAGCTTTCAGGATTTGCAAGGTTCGTGGTTTGTTGTGGTAAACGCGAGATTTTAAAAAGCCCCAAAGGAAGAAGTCTGGTGCTGTTAGATTTGGCGATCTGGACGACCAGTTCTAATCTCCAAAACAGGAGATCACTCGACCTGGAAATTGGTGTCGAAAAAATTTTCATTGTTGCCCGAGCTGTGTGAGCGGAGCACGTCCTGTTGAAACCAACAAATGATCGGGACCCAATGCAACAACTTGCTGCAAAAAAAACTCGGGGAAACTAGGGGATGCAATGGCTTTTCATGCATTTCATGTGGATTCTCTGTCCCCAGAATCGCAAATTATGTTTGTTCACATAACCACTTAAGTGGAAATGGGCGTCGCTCATTATGATTTTTGATACGAAATCATCCTCTTCTTGCACCAAGTTTAACAGAGTATGGCAGTAAGTTAACCTTGTCCGACGGTCAGCAGGCAGCAATTCGTGAACAGTTTGCACTTTGTAGGGGAACTAATAAGCAATACGAAGCCGACCACTTCTTGCGACATCTGTAGTGGACACAGTTTGCACGAGGCGCTTAGCCAAACGCTTAATTGTTCGAGCACATGGAACTAGGAATACGGCGACGAAATTCACGCTGCGCTAAAACAACGGACTGAAAATTTGACAAATAAGCGGTAACAATAATTCCACGTTCTTGACGTGTGTATCGCTCCACGGCTTGTTGGCCACTAATTCTCTATATATCTACATCATAAATGTCAAAGCAAGATATTACGTTTGTGCCACCTGTTATTACATTCAAAGATTCTTAGCCTACAAAAATTTATGAAAATTAGTACAACCAGCTAAGATACGAGCATTCAATTTTTTCCTCATTGACTGCCGAACGGTTCTTTCCTATCGCATTACACCCACCAATTATCAAATTTTTTAAAACTTGTTCATTTTCCACTAGAGTAGTGTACACTAAAGTCTTTAATTAGCTCTATAGTAAAAAATAATATAGTAATATTTCCTATTCGAAATGTTGTTAAAAATATAAAAATTAATTTCTATACATTTCTTGTATTCTCTTGGCCCAGTGCAGTACACCTAAATTTTACTTAGGACGCATTAATAATTTTTAAAAAATCCAAACCATTACCACTATGTTCCCACAAAATGAAGCGTTTTTCCGAAAATGAACTGAGGACGGAAAAATTTTATAATATCCCAAGGAATGTCCCCTTGAATTTTGTGTAGCAGACGAATTGTATATTTAAAATAAATTTTAATATTTCAACAAACATATCCAAAATGAACTTCGACGATACAAGTAATGAATTATTTAAGGTGGCGGATTACCTTTAGAAAATTAAAATTGATTTTGAATATAAGAATGACTGTGTTGATAGGGAAAAAACTAAAACTTAAAAAGTAACTACAATGTTATACGACGAAGACATGTAAAGCATCAAAATGCCAAATTTGGTTGTAATGTGAGGTTCAGTTTAATAAAGCCATACATTAGGAAGATTGTTTTGTTAATTATTCATTTTACATATTAACTAAGAATTAAAGATTATATACATATATATAGCACATATACCTTTAATATATTCGCATACGCTTGTCAACCTAAATAAATTGTTGGTATTATGGACAGCTAGTGTTATATTAATCTGTAGTGGTACATTTGGGATTTAGGACAGGAGATTCATCCTCAATGTTGCGACATGTTAAACATACTCAGGTATATGCATTTAGTATGTGGGGGTCGCCTGGTTACGCTTCCAGATCCTTCGCTAATGTGAACGCCTCCGATTTCGTGTCAAGATGACGCAGAGGCGGATCCCGGGTCATCTATTATTGAAGTAAACTGAGCAACCGGATCGTCCATTCGTTTTACGTATATGTCAATTGTCGGGCACGAGCTCGAGGCTGACTGAAGCCGAGAGCAGAGCTCCGTTAAGCTAATAATGAGTGGAGTCGTTTCGATTCGGCCCAGAATGAATTTATAAACCGAAAACGACCGGCTCTAGTGTATTGATAGTAGGACAAATATCTCTTTCGAAGCATTGGGTTATTTATTTAATGAATGTATGGGGATGTTTATAAATAAGGTATGGAAGCGTGTTCGTGACTACTTACATTTTTAATAATGTGAAGGACGTCACTCAATCGAGTACAATGACGATAGATTTCTTAATTATTCGGAAGAATGATGTAATTGGATGTCATGGTTCGTGACTACGGTGTATTATTAAATATACATACGGTAAACGTCGACAGTCTGAATTCGCTTGAAAAAAAAACACTGCAATTCGAAGGTCCCGATTTTAATGAAACTTAGATATACGAGGGCAATTTGATGAAAGGCAAGACTTAGTAAAACACATGAGTTACTGTATTATTTTTGATTTTTCAACATACAAAGGGTACTAGGAAAGCTTTGCAATACAGCTTTGTTTATTTAACTTTTTCAAAGTAATTTCCTCTACATTCAATACACCTCACCTCCATCCTCCGAAATCAATCTTTAAACCAGTTCTGCCAAGTTCCACTAGGAAGTATAGCACACACGTTGTCCCAAGCCCGCAGAAGGTCCTCATCACTGGAAAACCGTCCCCATTTAACTTCATTTTCACATGTGGGAACAGTGCAAAGTCGCAAGGAGCAAGATCTGGATTGTAGGGAGGGTGCTCGAGAAGTTTCAATCCTGTCGTGGTCGAATATTCGGTGCAGGCTTTGGCGCAGTGAGCTGGAGCATTATCGTGATGGAGGAACCAGGTGTCCATTCTTGAGTTTGGCCGCAGGTTCTTCGTAGATCTAATGACAGGCACTGTTCAGTATACCACTTAGCTGTGACTGTCTTTTGTGTGTCCAAAACGACGCCTTCCACAATTCCACTCGATTTGAAAAATACAGCTATCATTTTCTTCTTTACAGATCGCGATTTTCTGACAACTACGGCTGTGTCCCCATCATCAAAGAGCCAAACTTTCTTTTGAGCTTTGGTCGGCACATTGTAATAGTACAGCCAAGTCTCGTCACCTGTCATAATATTATTCACATACCGAGATTGTCCCTTATTAAACTTTTTTAGCATCTCCCAGCACCAAGTCACATGACATGTCATCTCTTCAGTCAGTCGATGCGGCACCCAGAGAAAACAAAGTTTCTTCACGTGCAAATGATCATGCAGAATCGAACGAAGTGCTGGTGCATTTTGGTCTGAAGTACCCTCTATTTGTTGGTAGGTCACTCGCCTGTCCTCGCCAAGTATTTTCCTCACAGCAGTAACGTTTTCTTCCGTAACTGACGTTCGTAGCCTACTCGGCCTTTCAGCATCCTCCACAGTTAAATTTCCCCTTTGGAATTCTCTATACCACCTGAATATCATTGTGCGATGTGGACAAACATCACCTAGTGCAACAGTAATTTCTTCGAAACACCGGTCTATGTTTAACCACGCACGAAATTATAACGCAAAACTGCCCATACCTCATTTCGTGACCACGATGCCATCGTAAGCACTTTACACTCACACTGCTAATGAACAACTGAACCCATCGACATGGCGCGGCGCCTACTATGCACGTATAAACATGTCTCAACATGCAGCAACAAGTAGCCTTCAACGATTCATTGTTGCGTCATATTGCAAAACTTTCCTAGCACCCTTTGTACACCTCTTCAACATGAATACTTTTCGGAGTGTGGTGCTGGAGTGTCATTATTTTATAGTCATCCTTATCGAGGTCGTTAAAATATTGGATGGGAACAAACTCAAAATTACCAGAAGAAAATAAATTGCTTCCTTATTAGCATGTGTGTTAGTCAATATGGATTCATAGCAAACAATTGTGGCGTATATTTTCAATATAAGATATTTATATTTAAGAACGGTTTCAAGCTACGCATAATAGTAGATTTGGTATCAACAAAATCACAATATAAGACCTATGAATCAACTTGGTAGAATGTGAACTTCTAAAATGTAGTGAAAGGTACATTCAACGACATACTTAATACGTATTTAAATCTAATGCATGCTAAACAATATATAAAGGGTGTATGTATGTATATTAGTATAATTAAGGAAGCCACAACTTCAATTTTATATATTAGTTAAAATTATTGTCAAAAATCGTCTTAGTGGGTTAATGAAAAGAGATTGAACCCATTGGGCATCCTTTAGCATGTTAATATGTTGAATAATCATTGTAACTATTTATGTATGATCTCCGTCTCTTGTTCAGTGCTATTGGATAAACGAATACATAGTCTAGTTTATTTAATAGCCACTAGATGTCAGTTGCCTTCTGTTTTTCATGGTAACCGTCATACGTTTAAAATAGATACTCTGCAGCCGACATCATTTTGTGTTCTCGAGTTTGCGAAGTGCAATTCCGTGATTACAGTGCAAGGACGTTTCAGGTTGAGCTACCAAATTGATCCTCCGAATTAGTGGTACATTCGCATATGGTATCGGCAGTTTTTAGATACAGGATGTGTATGTAAAGGAAAGAGTCTTGGCCGCCCTCGTGTTTCTGAAGAAAATGTTGCACGAATTTAAACTGCTTTCCAACGTAATCCTTTAAAATCAACTCGCCGTGCCAGTCGGGAGTTACAACTGCCTACAACAACAATTTGGCGTGTTTTGAGACGTCGGTTGGTTATGAACACGTACAAGTTACAGTTGTTATAAGCTCTGCGTCCTGATGACAAACGGAAACGTGTGGTATTTTGTAACGAGATTCATGATGCTATTGACAATGATAACACTTTCGCACAACGCATCGTGTTCAGTGATGAAGCGATTTTCCATGTTAGTAGTCTGGTAAACAAACACAATGTTCGAATTTGGGGTCTAAACAAGGACATACGGTTAACGGTCAGCAGTACCTTGCTATTTTACAAAACTGGTTGTTACCGAGGCTGCACGAAGACAACTTCATTTTTCAACAAGTTTCATAATCGTATGTCTTAAAGTTTAATAAATATATGCATTCAAAATACGTATAATCTTTTTGAAACACCCTGTATTTCCATATTTAGAGTATTAAAAATATAAAAAATACAAATGGTATTAAAATCAAAACATAAAATAACTTTTTATTTTAAACTTCGTACATTGAGTTAAAGAAAGTTCTAGAAAACTTTTTTAGTAATGGAAATATCATAATTTAGCTTAAACTGACAGTGACTTTAATCTACTCTACATTAAAGAATATTTTTCATTCTAAGAAAGCATCAAGATGCTTTAAGAAATGATAACATGTTAGAGATAGATCTGGTAAATATAGTTTATATTATAGAATTTTATAGTTTAAGTCGTTATTTTCCATCTTTCGTGTATTCATTAAATATATCGGTAGTACTTCGTTGGACAAGAAGTAATTATCAATACATCAATTAGAATTTTCTGCAAGTGAAATGAAGGCTTTGGAGCATGTTTTTGAGTTTCGCATTTACTAATTATTAAATTATCTCCTTCAATTAATATATAATACAAATATTCTACAATACGCTAGTAATCGATTTGGAAAAGATTTGACATTGCTGCTAATAAAATCCGAAGAACATGTTTATAAAAGATTTAGATCGTTTCCTTGAGAAAGCTCATAGAATACATAGTTCTTTAACTCTCTAATTATGCCTATGGCATAAAGATGCCATGGTATTGTATGTGGTTTGCATTTAATTTAATTTAATAAATATATTTTATATTTTCTGATTTTCTTTGGATGGCATGAGATGTGTTCCAGTGGCCAACATCTTTATGTGATTGTTTGATTTGGTTTATATGTGTTAGTTTTTGTAAATAATGTACTGGAACTTATTACTCATTTAGATATAATTAACTTATGTGTAACTTATTTACTATGTGAAATCCATTAGTGTCTTTCGTTTTAGTTTCTACGTTGCTGATTGTTGTCTAACAAGTTCATTGTTAACACGATTGGATGACTCTTTAAATGCTGTAAGTACTTAACTTTACGTCACTATAGTGTCACTTACTGTAGGCAATTCAAGGTCACTACAGACATCCTGATTCGCTGAGTATCCGTTATGACAGGTAATACAGGATGTTTCAATAAAAAGTAATTGTTCTATTATTTCAATTAAATGAAAATGCTAACGATTATTTTGTATTTGTTTCATTTATTATGATACAATCATATGTGAATTATGTATTAATAATACGTTGGTATACTTGCACGTGTGTTTCCCTAGACAGGGTTTATTGTATATATATATGCTAAACAATGTGAACGCTATATGTATGGGGTAATCATTTTTACGAGTGAAATGTTGGCTGATCGCAGTGCACTGTGTGTTGCATAATGTGTCTTGAGAAGATCTGGCTTGTAAAATAATCTGTTGGCCGAAAAGTACCTGCCATGATGAACTAGAGATCAATCAATGAAGAAGCAGAAAAATCACGTTAAAATTATGTAATAATTAAAAGTCGGCTATAATCAAAGGGATTGTGATGACTTTAAAAATGGTATCTTTAAAAGCTTAGTTGCGAAAAGTACTTTAGACTGATGTATCACATGATTTGCTTTATATAATCGTTATAACAATGAAGGTAGACAAACTAGACCTGCCAGATATAAGTATATGTGACAGGTAGTAAATATTATTCTCTGTCGAAGGACAGAAGTTTGAAATGTAATCGTAAGTAGTAATGAGGTAAACTTAGAACTAAATAAAATGTAGTATTAGTAGAATAGTCTAGAAAATAGTACATTTAGTGGTAGATAAAGTTTCTTTTGAGAGAAAGGCTTTAGTTTATGACTGACAGATGTTCACTAACAAATAAATTTCTTGTCGGAGGTAAAGGAGAACATTCTTAAAATCGATTTGTGTGGAAAAAAGATAAGATAAAAATTCTTAAATATATGCCAAGCTTAAGAATGTTCAAGATAAGACTTATGTTTTACATTGGTTGAAGAGCCGGTCAACATATTTAAAATTAAAGTGGACAACCTATCTTAGAACAGATTTGGAGAAAACATTTTGAAAATTGTTAACTGACATACAGTGTACATTTTGGTTCTCAACGGTACAGATCGCGTACGGAGTTTGTTTTCGTACGGATATTTTTCGCCGTAGTTTTCCAGGTGCGACACTGTTTAATTATCTGCTGATGATGACAACTTAGTTGTCGAAATACGTATACAGAATACGAAAATTAATGTGGCAAGAGGTTATATATCAACATTCACTGATCAAAATTTTGAAGATTGATTTTCACGGCTGAAAATATGCATTGACTTGGAGGGGAAAATTCTGAAATATTATAAGTATATTTTTTTGTAAAAATGTCTACTAATTAGCTAGGATCAGCGGAAAGAAAAGAGTCCTCGTATATAATTAGCTTGATACTTAGGTAGGAATTATAACCTTGCCAGAAATATCGATTTAGTTTTCAAATATGACAAATTTCTTTGCAATAAGTCGGAAATATGCCTAATTAATTGCATAACAAAAACTATTTACCAGTCTTATGGTTCAATTTGAACTGAATTCTTATCTTTTATGAGAAAAGAGGCCTTCATTATTTACAATAAAGAGGGTAAAGTATCGGGTTGTTGTGTTTCACATTTGAACATAAATTTAGCTCGTCAATTAAATACAATACGCCCTTGCTTTCTGAATTAACTTCTAATTTTACCCTGTCCTATGCACGTGGAATAGTTCCGGAACAATCCTGTTCGACACAAGACCACTCCGACACAAAACGGACGAACGCCGGACAGCTTCAAAAGGAAAATCTCATTAAATTGATTAAAGTCGCCTTAACTCAATTTATCAAGAATGTTTGATTACGGGCTCTTATTTATCTTTCTACCGTTCGTGCCGACACCCCAGTTGGGCAAGCGTTTCGGGGACCTTCTGAATTCTCGGGCGTCAGACGTCGCAGAATGAAATTGTGTTCCCTCGTAAAAATCGACATATCGTGTGAAAAATGGTGACGTGTCCTAAGTTAGACCAGAAAATATCCGTTATGGGTATTTAGGAGCGATAAATATGTCTCTTTGACTTGTAAATTTCGAAATTAATGTACACTCCCTTTCAAAGGAGTTTGTCCTTTGGGTAACTTCAGAAATTTAAGTGACACGGTTATTATTGTTACTAAGAAAGCACATTGCAGTACGAAACTTTTCTTGCCTGACAATAGTATTATAATTTAAACATTTAGCACGATTTTCATTAATATAAGAGTGGATGGTGAAAATATAGATGAGATATATTTAGAAATAGTTATTAATTGTAAATGTTATATAAATTAAGCATTCATTACATATAACGAGATTACGAAGTAAAGGAAATTATCTGTTTTGAAAATAATATTAATTTAAGTGCTTTACAAACCTTGAAGTCCTAAGGCATAAAGCATTGCACTTAATAACACAAGAACAAAACAGAGTTTACAATGAATTCATAAAATGTTTAATAATATCTGGCAATTCTTCCCTATTGGTCATTTTCGTTTTTCAGTCTATGACTTGTATATCTTTTAGGTCATCTTGTTTGCTTTCATTTTTTCTTTGGTTTCGTTCATTTTCTTTTTCCCATCGGTCTCTAAGATAGGGTATCTTTGCCATCGTTTACTCTATATGTCCTAGCCAGATTAACAGTCTGGACTTTTACACATCTCCTTATGTTGGGTTCATTGCACATTTGTTCCATCTCAGTATTTGACCTTCGCCTCCAACCTTCTAGTCTATTTAACCTCCTATGTATATATAGACATCAGCACTTTTCCATCTTTACAAAAGAGTTTACATAACTTTATTTAGTACTCAGGTTGATTTACTCATCTTGATTTATTTCTAGCACATATTTCTTTCCCTCGAGTTTCATCTTTTTTATGATTTTATGCTTTTTGATTTTGTTATGATGGTTATGCTGACGACGTACGCTAAACACTGGTACTAGCCGTTATAAATCGTTTTATGTATTTGTTTGAAACTTTTGATTATTTTTTCTAGGAACAGGTTCAATGACAAAGTGGACAAAGGGTCTTCTTATCTCAATCCTATCCTTGTTTCAAATATATGTCGATTTCAATACTATTTTGTTGTTGGTTGCTTCAATTTTATTATTTTTTCAGGGATCTCTAATTTCTTTAAAGTTTTAAAAATTATTAAATTTTATATTTATAACGTGACGCCTTCATATGTTTTATAACAAAGATTTAATCTGCCTGATCGTTGGAAACAATATATTCATGAGTAATACTATGCGGTGGAGAGAATGAGCCACTAACAGGAAAGGGTTAGGGGCTAAGAGAAACGAAAAGAAATAAAATATAAATAAAGAACAACGGAGGTGCCGTGTAGGAACAGAAATTCTATTAGGAGGATAGTGGGTCTACTAACAGGGCCTTGTAAGCGCAACAGACATGTGGATAACATGAGCTTGACAGAAGGAGCCACATGTAGATTCTGGCAAGTAGAAGAAGAAACGGCGGTTCATGTACTATGCTACTGTGAAAGTTTGACACAGAGGCAGTTTCTACAAAAAGAGAAGATAAATGTTCTATAGTGGAAGTCTAGCTTAAATGAACCATTCGAAGCCCCTGGTGTAATTAAAAGAATGGAACTAGGAACGTTCGCTAACGACATATGAAGACCGCAACAGATCTGGAAACTTTGTAGTGAAATAGACACTATGGTGATCTCAAGTAATCTATCTATTTCGAAGTAAAGAATTTGGAATACGATTAGTTATAAAAATATTAGAAAATAAAGATTTTTAGAAGGTTTCGTCATCTTATTACGATGTCAGAAGAAAACTGGTAAAAAGTATCTGGGAAAGTAAAAGAGAAAAAGAGAAACAATTTAACAATCGAATAGTTTAAAAGATATAAAGCGCTAGTAAGAAAGTCAAAACACAGCTAGAGAAATGCCATATTGCGAAAGGAAAAGGCGGAAAAAAAGAGACCGGAATCTAAGATTTCGAAAGCACACTTCAATATCTTACAGTGAGGAGAAGTTTATGTCGTTATTATTAACAATTTCTTCTATATTTTCCTTCAAAATTTGTACATATAGGCTCCTTATTAACATTGCAGTGCACCATTACGATATGAGTCTAGAGTAGTTACTTTACACTTTTGGAATATAGTTACTATTTAAGATTCCATTAAAAGTCTTTATGAGGACATAATAATTTGATAAGGTTACATAGTGGATCAATATTTTTAATAAGTCCAAACGAGTCTCTAGGTTTATTCGATTTGAAACGCGAATTAATATTTGCGAATATTAAAATAAGACTTATTTTATATTGAAACAAAAACTATGTTTTGATTAGAAATGTACATATGCACAATGTGAGAAGGTTAGTTAATTAACGAGAATGTGCTTCTATCTCTTAAACAATATAGTGAGAATTGGCTTTGTTCACATGTCAAACAAATTAAGCCTGTCTAAACATATATGATAAATGTGTTGCATTGTCTGCTGCATGTCGAAATCATGCTAAAAATTGAATATTGTGTAATTGAAATTTTTAAGTAAAATTGAATGAATAAGCACACTGGATTCTTATTTAATGCTTGCAGAGACTTACGGAGGAAATTTTAAGTTTTCGCGAATGTGAGTAATACAAAGGGTTCAATGAAGGATGTGAGAATTTGGAAGTTCCGAAGGAAATAAAGAAGAATGTTAACCAGATTGTTAAAAATAACCGTTGATTTAGTATCGGAAATATTGCTGAAATTATAAGTATTGACAATGACGTCGCGTGGGAAATTTCCCGTGAAGATCGTAGCATGAAATAGGTTTGTGCTAAAATAATCCTTAAGATATTGTACTAGAGCGAAAGGGAAGCTGCAGAAAAGTTAGCAATTGAAGCGAATTTTATTTTTTTCCAAAAAGTCGTCGCTTGTGACGAAACCTGGATCTTTCAGTATGATATCGAAACAAATGAAAATGAATGATATGGTAAACAGTATCACAAGTCAAAATTAAAAAAGTGAGTTAAAAAAGAACGAATTCAAATTCAAATCCATGTTTATTTTATTCTTTTAGGTTAAAGGCAGCAATTCCAGAAGGTATAATAATGAATGAGCATGATTACAGCCTTCAACAAATACGTACGCTAAACACTGGTAATAATCGTTGTAAATCGTTTTATGTACTTGTTTAACACTTTTGATTATTGTTTCTAGGAATAATAATAATAATAAAAATAATAATAATAACTTTATTGCAATTAATTGTACAGAAAAAAAAAATGCAAACGTCATAACAGATATATTACATATGTGTTAAAACATATTCTTACACATCATAAATCTTACTGTAGAGAACTACGATTTATATATTCAAATAAACTGTATGGTTCTATGTCAATTAAGAAATCACGACTTCTTGTTTTAAATATTGAGAATACCTTAATTTTTTTAAATGATTCTGGTAAACTATTAAAAAATTTAATGGAAGAGTAGTGAAAGGTATGATAATGAACGAGTATGATTATAGTCTTCGACGAAGATAAAGCTGAGAAGCATCAGTATAAGAAAATAATATATAGTTTATCAACAAGATAAAGCTCTTTTTCACATTTAATTTCTAAGTAAAGCAGGTGTAGATAAAAAAATACATTACCTCACCGCGGTAGCCTTCGTGTTTGCTAGATTTTCTACTACGATACTTAAGAGAATCTGCTTTAAATTAATAGATGCAGTGGACAAGAAAGTGTCAGATGTGTTGAATCAGATGAAAGACTAATCTGTTACCGCTATACGTGTTATTGTGAATGGAGAATACATTACATTATAATAGATTATCATTATAACTGTAACATATGTAACAATTTTAAAATGTTCGGAAAAAATTGACACGAGAACTTCCCCATATAAGCGAATACATATTCTTGTCAATAGCTAAGCTATGCTAGAAGCACTGTGTCCAATTTAATGGAGAACACGAAGAGAATTGGTACAGTTAAATGTACTAAATATACTGTTGATACCGGAACCGTCCCATTATATATTAGGATATAACTTGCATTTAGGCTGCATTATTCAGGAATAAATGACAAATGAGTCAAAATTCAACATAGATTGTACTGAAGGGACAGATCCAAGCATTTAAGGCTCAGAATACTAACAAAATGCCTTACAGATCATGTGCCTATAAGGCAGTTCTTGAATAAAGTTGACAGATATAATAAAGAAATAAAGTGCAGATAATGCAGTAAGGTTCCAAAAACGGTGAACGGGCTTTGGATCACAAGACTAATCATTTGTGGGCAAGTTTAAATAGATTCGATATCTTACAGTAAGCTATCTGAAGCTCTCTAGATTAGTACAAGAGATGGGAAAGAAGAATGTGCAGTAGGTAATGCTATTGAGAGTGTACAATAAGCTAAATTAAGGGTGCAGTGTTTTGGGGTGGAACAATCTCCAAAGAAGAAAAAAGGAAAGAAATAAATGTTACTGTATCAGTATTCTTAATTAATGGATATAATTCGTATTTTTATTTATATTGTCCGTATATTTCGACAATTTTCTTACTCCTTTCATCGTTTCATTACCATTAACCGTTGTAATGCATGGCTTTTTATTACGAATTTAACAATATTAACACAACTTCTCCAAGATTAGGATCATTTTCTTTAATTTGGCACTCATCGCTGTTTAAAATGGCGAAAAAATTCCATCATTCTCAAAACGTCGAGTCCCCATTTATTTACCATTTATATTGTGCGCACTCGACAATAACAAAGTTTAACTAAATTATGCAAAAAGGCTGGATTATGCGTATTTTATGTACGAAAAACGTTTCGTTCAGTCGAATGCGCGGTCATGAATATGTAAGCGATATGTAGTCTTCCTCGGCCTTGCCAACTTTAAAACTGGGGCGAGCGTCGAACACGCCAGCCACCGACAATTGCCGCCAACATAATAAAGTAAAATTCACTTCCTCTTGCCAAGTCGGACTGCCTGGTTTGGTCGTTCTTCCGGGCTGACCTGGCAGCGAACGAGAGACCGAGACGCGAAAAAAAGAACTGATGAAGAAGATATCATCGCGAGAACTTTAAAAAATTAAAAGAGTAACTAAGCCGCAGAAATGGACGGACGGAAAAAGGAGAAAAGAATGCATCGCTTAGAACAGGTCTCGACCGTAATTAACATGGAAATTAATGTCACAATTTAGAACGGATTATGAAGTTACTGTTGACTCTTGGAGCTCATCTGTGACAAGCGGAAATGTGCCCGGAATGGAGTGTTTTGAGGAATAGGGGATGATTATGTTCGTGCGCAAACTGCGAAACGCCCTCTACGCCGGAATTATCTTTATTTAGTCGGTTTTTGGCTTTCTGTTGTTACGCTGCAAGTTAATGGAAGCCATTTTTTCCCGCCATTATTAAATACAAGCATAAAATAAATATAATTAGTCTCAAGCAGTTTTTAGAAGAAGCGTAATGAATGTACAAGGAAAATTTATAGATGACGATATTGCTCTTCATCCACTAACTCAAAATAAGAAACCAAAAATTTTGCTTCAAGAAAATCATAACATATCATAACAATCATATATACAGGATGTACGGAAATTACTTGTATTCCATTCCTATTATCCATTAACTTTTCGTTCGTTTAAAAAAAATGTTTCAAATTATTTGGGATCAAATACTTTACACCGTCAAACTATTTTAAAATATACAGGGTGGTTAGCCTTGCTTGTACGTTGTATAATTTTGTTATTTTTAATAGAATAGCCTGTATATTTTTACAGTTTCAGATTTCATATTATAAAATCCATCCTGAAATTAAACAGTTCTCGAGACATTTTACTTTTAAGAAAAAAAAATTATTTACATGGTTCTTTTTGAAAATGTGTATCATTTTTCTTAATTATTATTTTCCAATTTTGTTGGTATAATTATTATAGCAACAATATACAGCTTCAAATTGCACAACTTATACTAAATACCTTCATTATATTATACAGGATGTTTCAAAATTGAAAATGAATTATAGTATCTTTAAAATGGTGAAACTCGTAATAAACCTTCTAAGATAAATTTATTTACTAAGTAGTTGAATCAATGTCATTTTTATCTGTAGTTTACACTATAATTTTAAAATACTTAGCACATGTGCGGGTAAACATTGTCGTGATGAAGCTTTCCAAGCAACTCAAGCTTTTTCTGGAAACTTTGGAACTTTTTTGCAATAATTGGTGTAGTGTCATACTCATGTCCGTGTAATTAAAAAATGTTATGACTATAGTTTTAGAGGGAGCACATTATTGCGTCGCTGCCTTTTTTTAATGATGGTTCCCCTTTTTTCTATACACCGCTTGTCTTTCTGCTTCACTTCCGAAATACGACAATACACCCAAGTCTCATCTGCAATAATAATTGCCTTATACTTTCTTCTTAACCACATTGTTTCATTATTTACAAATTATTGCTCTATTCGTTTTTTTCGAATAATTACTGTTCGTGCATTGTTGATTTCTTCAGTTAACACACAGATTAGAGTACCCATGCTGTCTCCCAACTCGCAGCTTTTTTGACCATTTTAAATTTTTTTTGATATAGAAAATAAGCAGACCTTGCTATTGATGATTCCCTAGAAGCCGTTTCTAACATAAAACAAATTTTCATTGCGGATTTTTTCATACAAAATGAGCAAACGACAATCTACTTTGTATTTGCCTTTTATTCAATAATCGTATCTTCTTAGACCTTCTTGCACGCAATTTTCATTGAATCAATCTTTTTCTAATAGTAGAGGTGCTTATGCAAAGGTTTAAGTCACTTTTATTTGCAGTTGAAATTATGAACGGTGCCTTCTTTGCACAAGTTATAATGTTTCTGTCTTCTCTAGGGCTAATTTTCATTTTTCCACCACGATTTTCTTTCACTTTTCTCCAGTTCTTAGCGTTTGCAATCATTTTCGCAGAGCATGAGAGTACATTTATAAACTTGTAGCTTTTGCTTCTATTTGTAGATCGAGTATAATTGCTCTTTTTTCCGACAAACAGTGTTTTGGTCGGCCCATATTGCAACAGGAATGGATAATTAATTGTTGAATTATTCTGAAAGAGACAGAACTTTTTACGTCTGCGTTAAGTGCCGCCAGCTATGGTACGGCTACTTTAATGCATAGGCAAATAACAGCGCATGACTAAAAACTTCAGTAATTCACCCTCATATGCGGTACTTTACCGGAAACCACATATATTAATGATTCTAAATAATTACAATATAGTTGCACCAGAATTGTCCGTTGTAAACGTGTGAGTATTAATTTAGAACTGCCATTTTCGTGCACATCATTATATATATATACGAGTATATATATATATATATATACATATATACATATACATATACATATATACATATATATACATATATACATATATATACATATATACATATATAACATACATACATACTTACGCTTGTCTTCCTGCTTCATTTCCGAAATACAACAATACACCCAAGTCTCAAAGCAAAGAAAAAAAAAGTTTTTTACTATCGAAAATAGTTTTATTGCTTTTCAAAATATTCTCTTTGAAAATCAATGCACTTTTGCATTCGTTTAAATCAATCCGAAAAGCATTGCTGCCACTGTGAAGGCGGTATCTCCAAAATATGAGTTTTGAATGCTTCAACTGCCTCTTCTGGTGAAATCAAAGGGTGCTAGATCAGCGCTGTACGGCGGATGGCTCATCAATTTTGCCCGGTCAAATATTCAGTTGCTTGAACCGACATTGTTATGGTGGAGAATGATCTGTCGTTTTCCTTATTTCTTCAAAAACTTCTGGCAAACAAATAGTTGTGTACCATTCGGAATTGATTATTCTACAACTGTCTGAAGGAACGGTTGCAACGTGACCGGTTTTTCCAAAAAAACAGGCGATCATTTGTTTTGATTTTTGCTTCGAGCGCGAACAACTGTTGTTGGTTTTGGCTCATCTTAGATCCAAGATTCATCACCTGTGATGACTTTGTAAGTGTTCTTTGAAGCACCGCCATTGTATTTTTTGTGCATTTCTTGGCACCAATAAACGCGAGTCTTTTTTTGAGCGGTTATCAAATTATGTGGTACCCAACGTGAACATAGATTCTTAACGGCTAAATGTTCATGCAGGATCTTTTGCACGTTGTTGTTACTAATACCTAGAGATGCCTTAATCTCACGGTATGTCACATGACGGTCTTGCATTATCAATTCAGACACTGCATTAATGTCTTCATGAAAGTCATCGTACAAAGAACGCCGTCCAAGTTTGAATTCACTATATCAACGATATATTGTAGTTTTAGATGGTTCTTCATCACCATATAAAGAATTCAGCTCGTCGATGCATTCTTGTTGAGATAATCCACGCCGACAATTATGAAAAATAATTGCACGAAAATGTTCGCGAGTTAGTTCTATTGTTTCGCTGACATAATATTTTCAAGATACTGTCAACAATAGAAATAGCGACCGGATAATAAAACTGTCAAGGTAAATATATGATCAAAAATGACTAACTTCACGATGCGATCATTAGATCGGAGGCAGTGTTGCCAGTTCCCGAAATATAAACGGCGACCCTCATATATATATATGTATATATATATGTATATATATATATATATATATATATATATATATATATATATATATATATCTGGGTTCATATATATCAGTTGCATTTTCGAATCTTTTTATGGAAACTGCACTGAAAGTCACATTCCGAATTATATTTACACGAAACCCTTAATGGAAAATAAATATTATTAGTACTGGAGTGAGAGCTGATAGTATTCCCATGTTTGTACACACACACATACACACCCACACACACATTTACACACACTGTGTGTATATAAAAAATTAGAATAGGCAATTATTGTATGTGAAACAGCGAAGGAAGGTTTTGAAATAATGTCAACAAGATACCATAATTGGTACGATAATTCACTTGAGATATTGTTATGTTTGACATCGAATTAGCATTTAATTTTGACAAAATTTCCCAGCAAGCCGAAGTTAGAAACTCGATTTAACCGGTGGTGTGTGGTAAAGTAGCAGGGGAAAGAATGAAAGGGCACCGTCTTAACTTGCTATTAAGGAACGCTTTACACGGAACACACAGTCTCCGGGGTATCACTTAAAATTTTAATCCAGTTTCTGCATGGTCGCTGTTTACTTTCAAAGTAATTCGTGTGACTGCCTCAATAGGTACGTCCTGTCTTCTACAAATGCTAAACTGTATTACGTAAGAAAACGAAACTGTTTTAATTTTTAATGTGTAATTTACTGTTACAATGAAACTTATTTAAGCAGTTTAGATGCATGTTTTAACAGTGAAACAACTCTTGAAAATCTCGATTTCTTTTCATTTTTTAAGCTGAAACTAAATAATTTGTTCGTATACTGATTTATTTTTTTAAATTATTGTCCAGTTCTAAACTATTTTATGATGTAGAATGCATGCATGTATTTGTTTCGAGTATTATGCATTCTTTAGCAAAAATTGAGGATCACCAAAAATCATGAAAAGAAGTTTGAACTATCTTACAAAGCATAATATCTAATAGATCGATTGATTTCCCAGATTTATAAGTAAAACGGACATATTTTAAACTGAGTTTTTGAAGATGTTAATGATGGTAATAATAAAGGGTTTTCCAATAAAAAAGTCTAGAGGCGTTAAATCGCACGAACGAGGCGGCCAATCGACTGGTCCATTTCTTGAGATAACACGCTCATTAAACTTACTCTTCAATAAATCGATTGTAAAGTGTGCTGTGTGGCTTGTGGCACCGTCCTGCTGAAACCACATGTTGTCCAAGTCCAAATCTTCCAATTCGGGCCAAACATAATCGGTAATCATGGCGCGATAACGATTACCATTCACAGTAACGTGACGATCATTATCGTCGACGAAAAAATATAGCCCTATGACGCCGCCGGCATGCAAACCTCACCAAACAGTTATTTTTTTGTGGATGAAGTGGTGTTTCATCAAGCACATGTGGATTTTCACCCGACCAATAACGCATATTTTGCTAATTGACGAACCCATTGAGCCGAAAATGAGCTTCGTCACTGAAAATGATTTTGCGATGAAATTGATCATCTTGGCGCATCTTTTCCAGAGCCAAATCGGAGAACGTACGTCGCTTGAAATGGTCCATCGGCTTCAATTCTTGAGTCAGCTTGATCTTGTATGGGTGTAAACCAAGATTCTTACGCAGAATTCGCCATAAAGTGGTCTGGGCGATGACCAACTCTTGAGAACGCCGTGGAATTGACTGATTTGGATCATTTGCTACGGACGTTTCAACGACAGCGATATTTTCGACACTTCGACCAACCCGTTGTCTCACTGGCACGGCAACATCACACAACGAATATGTAGACTCAAATTTTTGCACTAAACTTGTTACTGCCTGTCTACTAGGGCGAGAATTACGACCAAAAATCGGAGTTAACGCTCTTAAAGTAGCGGTCACCGACTCGGAATTTCTGTAGTAAATTTTTATAAGTTGCAGACGTTGTTCGTTCGTATACTTTACCATGATGAAAATGTTAAGTTTACTGAATAACTTGACAGTGACAGTTCGATGATTAGTGAAAGGGTGCGTTCACAAATTGAATTAAAAGTTGTCAAGTCCCTATTGGAAAACCCATTAATAGTAGTAATAAAAGTAGAAATAGTAAAAGAAGCAAATGAAAAAATAACACTATTAAATTTTAGTAATTTTAGTAATGGAAATTTTAGTCCAGATGATTATATAATAACCGACAATAATAAAATATAAACCTGGAAAAGTAAAACAATATGTAGTATATATTCTCGTCAAATAATACACACACACACACACACACACATATTGACAAACAAGCAATCAACAAATGGATGAAAATTGAAAATATTTACGCAGACCCTAAACGTTTCATGATTGCAATAAAAGATCGAGTTGTGAAAACTAGAAACCATGGAAAGTATATTATAAAGTAAAACGGCGTGCAAGCAATGCAATGAAACATCAGAAACAATTGAACATATTGCAGGCGCATGAAAAAACTTAGCATAAGCAGAATATATAACACTACTTCACATCTGTAAAATCTTGTAAGAAGATACAAATTAATAAACACAATTGCCTCATGATACAAAGCAGTTTTGAAAAATTTGGAGATTATATTATACTGGAACAGAAACATTCTCATAGATCACACAATAATACAAAAGACCAGACACTAAACTGACATAAAAATACTAAAGGAACCATTTCTATGTCTAGCAAACATTATTTTCGGCAGAAACATACAGGGAAATGCAATAAATATATCCCTGTAGCTGAAAAGCAACCATAGCATTAAAAACACGTGAAATTATATAATACCAATTATAGTTTCTAACGTTGCAGTAATTTCAACTTTATGAAACCTTTAAAGAACTTAATCTCATTCTAGATATATACAAAGGGTACTATGAAAGTTTTGCAATACAGTTTTGTTTATTTAATTTTTCAAAGTAATTTCTTCTACACTCAATAAATCCCTCCATCCTCCGAAATCAATCTTTAACCCAGTTCTGTCAAGTTTCATTCGGGAGTAAAGCGCACTCGCTGTCCCAAGCCCGCAGAAGGTTCTCATCACTGGAAAACCGCCTCCCTTTTAGCTTCATTTTCACATGCGGGAACAGTACAGGGAGCAAGATCTGGACTGTTGGGAGGGTGCTCGAGAAGTTTCAATCCTGTCGTGCTCGAATATTCGGTGCAGGCTTTGACGCGGTGAGCTGGGGCATTATCATGATGGAGGAACCAGGTGTCCATTCTTGACTTTAGGCAGGCACTGTTCAGTATAGCACTTAGCTGTGACTGTCTTCTGTGTGTCCACAATTCCACTTGATCTGAAAAATATAGCTATCATTTTCTTTTATACAGATCGGGATTTTCTGACAACTACGGGTGTGTCCTCTTCATTAAGGATCCAAACTTTGTTATGGACTTTGGTCGACACATCGTAATAGTACAGCTAAGTCTCGTGACCTGTCACGATGTTGTTCACATACCGAGATTGTCCCTTATTAAACTTTTTTAGCATCTCCCGGCACCAAGTCACACGTCGTGTCATCTGCCCTTCAGTCAGTCGATGCGGCACCCAGAGAGAACAAAGTTTCTTCACGTGCAAATGATGCAAAATCGAACGAATTGCTGGTGCATTTAGGCCTGAAGTACTCTCTATCTGTTGATAGGTCACTCGCCTATCCTCGCCAAGCATTTTCCTCACAGTAGTAACGTTTTCCTCCGTAACTGACGTAATATATCATTAAATTTATTTAATAATTCGAAAGATAAAATTTTATTTCTAATGTTATACTTGTTTTTGTTGAAATGATTTGCATTGAATTAATGTAAGTTCATAATTGTTTGACATTAATTTTCATTCAATATACATATTTTTAATTAAAAGTTATTATTTAATTATTTATTTTATTAAAAAGTTATAATCTACTTCCATAAATAAGCAATATAGAACTACACGTTTATTTAGTCAAGAATAAATAATAAATTTATAAATATGTCAGAAGATATATTTTCATAAGTATTTCTCTTTGGATCTACATATTATGATTATTCTTTCAAGACGAACTATAACTAAGTACTTTGAGATATATTTAAAACTAATTATTGAGAGAAAGAGATAGTTTAATTAAAATAAGTATAACATTTTAGCTTTTTAATTCATATTGTTGCTATTTAAATTCAATTAATTATTTCAAAAGATATATAATCTTTTATAATATATATATATATATATATATATATATATATATATATATGTATGTATGTATACATATATAGATATATGTATATACAGACTTGTTCATTCTAGAATTAGATATGCGCTGTCCACAAGTGGAAAGAGTGCAGTTAGGTTAAAGCGCGCGAGAAAGGAGGATAGAATATCTCTCACTGGCAGTTTCGTTTTCTCCCACTTTTGTATTGCAAACAACTTCTAACAACTAAAATCATTTTACATATTTGCACGTTATTTAACCGAAGTATTTTGTATAAACGAATGAACGCCTTATTTTTTATTTCAAGAAATAATATTCAGGTAAGAAAAGTAATGAGGGTGTCATGTAGATTATCCCTTACTCGGAATTGTTTATTGTATGGTTTATTACGTGGACGTAATAGCCAGTCTCTACCTGATATTTGTGCGCATGTAAGGGTATATTTTACACAGTGAATATTCAGTATTCACGTTGTTAATGAAGTGTCAGCAAGTGCTATCGAGTGAGCGTATTTTTATGATTAAAACCTGGGAAGGAGAAAGCAACTAATTCTTGAACAAAGCAAAGAATTATTGCTTTGCATGAAACAAAACTTTCTAATAAAGCAATCGCCCGAAAACTAAAAGATTCCGAGTATTGTGTTTGTCAAACTATAAAGAAAATAGCAGAAACTCGGGGACCGAAAACGCAGTGGACGGCCGAGGATAAGTACTAAAGGAGAAGATGAATATCTGAAATTAATGTCCTTGCGCGATCGTCGCCTTACAGCTCTGGAAATAGTAGCACAGTATAACGTACACCACGAAGCCACGGTTAGCGTAACAACAATAGAACGCCGTTTAGTTAAAGCCGGACTTAGAGGTCGAGTAGCAGTAAAAAAACCACGTCTGTCTGCACGACATAAACAAAAAAGATTGGCCTGGGCGAGAACACACAGGTACTGGACTGTCGACGAATGAAAATATGCCTTATGGACAAATGAATCCAAATTTGAAATTTTTGGAAATAAATGCCGTACTTTTGTTCATCGTCGTGTCGGGGTTGCTTTGGAGGTGGACACATCGGAAAATTGGTGCAAATCACAGAAAGAATGATAAAAGAAGTCTATTTGGGTATATTGAAAGAGCATGCTCTTCCGTCAGCGATGGAGCTAATGGGTCCGGAGTTTGTTTATCAGCAAGGTAACGACCCCAAACACACAGCAAAGAGTATAAAAAGGTTTTTCGCCGACCAAATTGAAAGAGGAATCCTTACATTAATGACATGGCCACCCCAAAGTCCGAACTGCAATCCGATAGAGCTGTTATGAGGCTGTTTGGATCGTGAGGTGCGTAAAATACCTCCTACTAGCAAAAATCTTTGGGGTAAGTTACGGGTTGCATGGAACTATATCGACGAGGAATATCTCGACTGACTAGTTTAACGAATGCCACGTGTTTGTGAAGCCGTGATCGCAGCTAGGGGTGGTTACTTTGACGAAAGTAAAATTTAAGCTAACTTATTATAATATTACTTAGATTAATAATGTCAATTGCTTGAATTGTACGTTAATTTTGTATTTTATAGATAAATTTGCCATGAAAATAAACAGTCTGTTTAATATTATTGCGCGATTAAAATTGTCTGTAGTACGATTAAACTTGTGGACGGCAATGTATATACATATATATAGATAAAGAAACTGGATTAAAATTTTAATTGATACCCCCGAGACTGCTTTGTGTAGGCCTTCCTCAATAGTAAGTTAAGACTGTCCCTTTCAATCTTTCCCCTGCTAGTCTACCATACACCACCGGTTAGAAGGAGTTTCTAACTTTTCTTGTTGGGAAATTTTGTCAAAATTAAATGCTAATTCCATGCCAAACATAATATCTCAAATGAATTATTGTACCAATTATGGTATCTTGTTGACGTTATTTTAAAATCTTCCTTCGCTGTTTACCGTCCAATAATTTTCTCTCCAATTTGACTGCATTGCATTTGTGTACACACACGCGTACGCACACACACACACACACACACATATATATATATATATATACAAATATATGTATGTGTGTATATGTATATGCCATTAGCTCTCACTCCAGTAATAATAATATTTATTTTCCATTTAGGGTCTCGTGGAACGAACTAGGTGTGTGCAAATAATTCAATGCAATTTGCATGAAAAGGTTCGAAAATGCAGCCGATCATCTCGATTTGCTTGCAGTGCAAACAAACCGCGCAACAGCCGGCAATTATAGTATAAATTGCGTTGGTCGTGTAATTTGTTTGCTCTGTCAGGGTATGTTATGTAAATAACTTTGCCGAAATTCTAATTTAATTTAGAATTTCGAGGGAATTTTTTTGTGGAATTTTGGAAATTTGTTGTGTAATTTGCGTAACAAAAATAAAAACGAAAGAGTTTAATGTGGTTTCAAAGACTAGAAAATTCAAATTGAGTTGTGCGTCATAGGCGTACGCTTTATAGTATGCACGCAAAAGAAATAATAAGTTACAAATTTATAAAACATGATGGATCACTTACCGTTTTAAATGTCTTCTGTGAAATCACACAGTGGATAACATCGGTTAAATATTTGTAACATTAGGTGCGTTTCCAGTTATTTCAGCAAATCGAATGCGGTGTAGGCAAAAATGTGTTTGTATGCAGAAACGAGCGCTCTACATCAGGTGACATTATATTTGCATAAATAAAATAATCTTTAAAATAACTTAAAGGATGTGTAGAATCTCCTTCACAAATTTGTTTTAATGTGGTAAAATCTAAACCCTTGTTTAAAACAGTTTCAAACTCTTTTACTATTTTAACAAATTCGACTAACGACAGCCAAGGATTTTTAAATTTTTCTATTGCCTTCACTAGTCCGATGCAATTGTTCTAAATAATTTTTATATCTGTTTTAAAATATTTTGAAATTTTTACTGACTTTGCCTGATAGCTTCAACTTTTTTCGGATCGAATTTTAAAACCACGTTCTTTATATCCGCAAAATATTTATAATAGTAAAATTGTAATATCAACAACTTCATAAGTAATTTTGTATTATTTGAAAAAGCAATCATAACACCGCTACTAAGGATCTGTCAGTGGCGATATAGTCCCGTTCATGTCGAAGAACAGAATATGATGAAGAATAATATCGAATCACTCAGCCCAGTCTCAATGAAAAGGAGAATATCAAAGGAGGAGGAGTAACTAGCAGCAAGCAACGTACGAGTTTTACCACGAAGACCACGATCATTTTGATAGTATATATTAAGTGGAAAACGTCTGTTGGGCTTACTTAGTTTAAAGTAAAAATTATTCGAGGGACACCATGAACGTACTTGATTCTACCGCTGTTCTTGCATTCCATGAGTTCATTTCTAATGCTCCTATTCTGTTGGAATGGTATACGATCCTGTGAGATCAAAATGTTAGTATACCTCTCAGAGTTTCTGAACAGTTTAATATTTTTTAAGTACTTCTGGAACCGTATCAGAAGGAGCGAGATCAATTTATAAGGGCCTTTTAAAATTAGCCTTCATTGCATCAAATCTACTGGGCCTGCTAAACTCAAAATCCGTAACGGTAAACTTTGACAGTATCGCGTTCAGATGCAACATCTTGATTTTAGTTTCAGTTTTTATTTCACGAACACCAAAAATAAGACATTCTTTTTACGTTTCTCTCGCTCAGATATTTCATCAATGAACTTTTCAGGTGCGAGTAAAGAATTTACTTTATTTGGTTCTAGAATACTTGGCGCTGAGTGAACGAGTTTTATTTCTTCCTGTAAAGCAGACTTCAAAATCACCAGTTTATTATCAAACTTCAAACAGTCCAGCATGAAGTAGTAGTGTTTCTTGCATTTCACAAGAGTGATGCTAAAACACAGAAGAAGGCAGCAGCGTCAGTAAAAAGATGCCCCACTATCAACCTGCACTTCGCAAGGCCAGCGATCCATTCCGCATTTTTGAGAGGTCGAGGTGTTAAACCAATCGAAATTCATCGCAGAATGGCGTACAGTACGATGATTTGTGTTTGACACTGCAACAAGTACGAGTGGTGTAGAAAGTTTAGAAGCGGCGTAACTTGTGTAGAGGATGCCCCAGGACCGTGGTGGGTTCACCGCGTAATGACAGACGAAAACATTGCATTAGTGAAAAATAGGCCTATAACTCAAGTAAGTAACCACAACTTTGAAGATTAGGTATGATTAATTGCAGAATATTGTCCATGTACTGTGTATGCAAAATGGATGTATCGTCAGTTGACTGAAAGATTGAAAGACCGTCGCTTCGACGGTCTTTACGGACATTTCTGGAAAAAATTGTAACAGGCGATGACTTGGGTTCGCCATCACCAATCAGAAACGAAAAGCTTAAGCAAGGAATGGCACTATAGCTAATCGCCGAGATCAAAAGAATTTCGCACTCAATCATCTAGTGCTTAACCACTACTTTTTATTCAGAAATGCTTATAAATCAAAATTGGCTTGCAATCACGAGTAAACGACGAGAACTTTTGGCTTCAGGTGTATTGTTACACCATGACTACGGCCGACTGCATACAGCGCGTTTGAGAGTTCAGATTATCCAAGATGCGAAAGTTGAATGTCTTATATCTCCCCTCGTATTATCCTATTCTCCTGATCTTATTCCTAGTGACTGTCATGTGTTCGGATCATTCAAAGAAGCAATGGCGATGATTTGAGAAGTGATGAAGGGGTAAAAGCAGCGATGAACGAATGGCTACAGTCATCACCAAAAGATTTCTTTAAAAGTGATACCTATGTACTTCCGAAGTGGTGGAATATTTGTATTTAATATCAGGGAGACCGTCGAAAAATGATATATATGACTTTTCTTATTTGTTACAATATAAAATTTATAGCAATTTTAAGGTCTTTATTTGATATACCCTCGTAATTTTATTGTGATCGCGATAAGGCGACTATATACCAGAATTATAAATGAGATTCAATTTGGAAACGATAGTACAAATGCGGTGTTGTAAACTGAACATGAAATATATCTCTACATTTTATTAGTTCGATATTCGCGTAACTGGATAAACTACTATAGCAAATTATTTGAGGTAGTAATAACATCAATTTACTGATTTACCGCCTCAAATATGATTTTAAAATAAGTAGAAGAAATGTTAACAAAACTCCAGTTCGGCTGTAGTAGAACTATCGTAATTTGTATATATCCAATGTACATATGCATACATACCATACTATTACATACATTTCATGTTGCGTGTCAATATCAATAAATTCTTATCTTGATTACTTTGACAAACAATACAAATATACCCGACTTATATTCATTAAAATTATTATAATTTATGCAAATGCTAGGTTAAAAAGGGTAGTTAATTACCTTATTTGTACATGACAGTTTTTTTAGACGATAACATTGTTTAATGTCGCCATAAAATTATATTTATTTCACCAAGTTTTACGATAACGTTTAATTTAAAATCTTGTTAGAGACTAGTTCATAGTTCGTTTCATAAAATAATTGTAATGTACTTTTTCGGGTAAAAACTTGCAAACATCATAAAACTTTTAATGTCAATTTACTACATGTACCGTCATCTTTAATGTAATTCTGGTATCTTATTAAATAAACTTTAGTTTTTATTTTTAATGATGGAAAAGTTTTGTAGTTTCGCTTACGCGATCTTCGCATATTTTATTTTTATATGTACTAAGTATAAACTAGGACGAATTGAATTATATTTACTGGTATGCGTATTCAAAGTTTGCACAAAAATGTTATAAATGCTATGGATAGAGTTATTAAGTTTAAAATTTTAACATTCATCGAATATACTGACTTCGTCGAGAAGTTTGTTCTTTCTCTTATATAGAATTTCTTAGGACTTGGTTGTCTTAAATATTTTTCGAAACAATTATGGGATGTACTAGTAGCAGTAGTATATGTACATGCACAGTCTGTCGCAGAGAAAACCGAAGTTTTTTTAAATAAAAACAAAACGTTATTATTTTGATAAAATTTATTTATGTTATTTAAGTTTTGCACGGTCAATTAAGATGTTCATCTTTAGAGATGTCCTTCAAGATCGCTGTCGACGCCTTTTTAATTGTCGCGATGTTGGCATGACGCCGCCCTTTTATCGGCAAATGTAGTTTGGAAAATAGATAGAAATCACATGGGGCCGAATTCGTTGAATACGGTCAATGGTTAAAATGCCATTTGTAGTTAGAAAATTAGTGATAAACGTCGAGCGATAAGATTATGCATTATCATGTAATAAACGCCAGCTACCATTTTCGCGATATTAAGGGCGCACACGACGAATACGCGCCAAAAGACACTTCATAATACCAAGATAATATACAGCATTGACTGTTTAACTACTTGGTACAAACACTTTGCGCACTATGCCTTCCGAATCATAAAACCAAATCAACATCGTCTTCACTTTTGACTTCTCCAAACGCTTTTTTTCGTTTTTTCTTCGCTTGGATGCTTCCATTCGGAGCTTTGACGCTTGGTCTCTGGATAATATTGAAAACACTAAGTCTTGTCGCCAGTTACATTAGAATACCTGTAGTTTTCATCCTTTTTAAGTCTTTAAGTCTGTACAATGTTGAATTCAGATAGCATTTCCATGATGTTTGCAAATGCCAACTAATTTCATATTGTCTGATGATCCTTGGAATTAGGCGAAACGGGTTGCAATCATAACTTTGTTGGCAAACAGTTATTTATTATTACTTTATAATAATAAAAATTTCGGATTTTTCTATTTTTAAATAATGCCAAAATTTTAGTCTGAGAATTTGGCAGAGCGCCACTTGCGTAATCTCAGTGTCAGGTCAAGAACATTTTAAACTCCCTACGTACGTATGGACTTTCAAAATGAAATCGTTATTAAAAAAAATCTTAATCAAAAGATAATTATTGAATTACAATTGTTGTTTTACAAACCGCAGTCTATAATGGACATTTACGGAAACTCAATTGTGTCCTAAATCAAATTTTTCTATTATGGAGTAAAAAAACGATTTTTACATACGATTGGAAAATAAAACTCCACAACGAAACAAGATTATCGTTCGCCCCGGGGCACGGCGAAAAAAACACTTCTCCAATAAAAAAAAATCACCCGACAAGCACCAAATCAATCCGATAAACGTTCATTTCATATGGGGCAATCGAATTTTGTTTCGGCAGATATCCTTTGCGAAATGTATGAATTGCATGAGTTGTTTACATTTGTTCGCCAGGGCTTCAATATAATTCCAGCAGAAGTTCAATATTTTCTGTTTACATTTTGTAAAAATGTAAAAAGCAATGTGGCTTTCCACCACGACTAGCTAGTCTTGCCTTGCTTTAGATACCCGATGTACAATAATGTAAGATTTTTATACGCTTGTTTGTTTGTATGCTTGTGCTATATATATATGTATGTACATATGTGCCCTTTCGTACAATGTATACAAATATACACGTGTATACAGTTTGAAAATCTCGTTCCGTACTCTCTTGGTCAGCATGTAAAATTTTCCCAGTTTACCTCAGTCGATTGATGGAAAAACGTAATCATATTTACTCTACTGTTATGAGATTTTTTTGGTCTTTTATAAACATCACTGATATCAGTTGGTGTAAAAAATATCTTTCTAACTTGAAAATAAAAAATAATAAAGTATTTCTCAGCGACGATATTAAACAACATTGAAATATTGCTAGTAAAAGAAAATATCAACGACCTTCTTTAAATAATATTATATTTCAAAACGACAAGCTTAGAAAGCTTATCGTTAAGTTAAATTAACTAGTTTAAAAATTGGTACCAACATACAGATGTCAAAATAAGCAAAAGAGCTTCGTGGACATCTCGATACATTTGGATCAGTGATGATCCAAAGCACCTAGATGAAATATTTTCAGTTAGCTTCTCTACAGAAAGAGATTTAAATCAAGGCGACCCTTATCGACAATATGTAGTTTGATACTGGAAGATATTATAAGAGATGGCAGATTATATAGAAGAGGACTGTTAGTTCAACATAAGTACCAATGTTTTGCATATGTAGATAGTATGGAGAAATAGAAAGACCGAAACAAGAAATGAAAAGAGGATAAATTCATCTAAACAAAACGTTTTATGGTTTACAAATTAATTATAAAACGATTAAGTATATGATTTTGAACTTCTCAGAGACTCACAACTAGCATATGAGTATGAGAATCAGGGTACTTCTTGGTAGTTAACGTTTTCCTGGGGGTACCAAATCCAATCTCTTTGTATTTAGCCTTATCTGGTAAAGCGAGGCTCGGATTGAGTGACTCCTATTTCCATTGCTGTTTATGGGAACGGTGTGGAAAAAGTGTAGAGCAAAATTCAAAAACTATGAGAGGGTTTGAAGCTGCTAAGCAAGAATTCAAGCAACTCAAGTCAGAAAGGAAGCAATGAATGAGGGTCATTTACATAAGTGCAGATACATAAAACTGTGACGACTTTAGAGGACGTGGATCTGTTTTCTGACAGGAAGATTCAGTCAGCAATATAACCTGGAATTTCTAAGGCTTAATTAAGTGTAAAATTTAGTGAAACACATTACTAAAAGAGCCATAATCAGGGCTAATTTCAACAGGCATAAATAAACTAGCTAAGAGACCCCAGTCTGATAATAGATCTGGAAAAGTCTCAATGAATTATGCTTATTGTCACCTTAAGTAATTTCTTATTTGATTTAGGAGAATTGATAAGTTTGACCCACCAAGCTGCAATTGGTAGGCAATTAAATTGGTAAATATGTAAGAATATCGTTTCATGTTCCATCAGTGATCACTACGAGGGGTACAAAGTAGGTCAGGCGCCTATCGGAAATCTTCTTGGTCTTCACTGTTTGAGGTGTACTCGTGAAGGCAGTGATTGAAAGTCTATGCACACTGGAGATATCTTTCCATCGCCAGGTGAGTAACATATCTGGTCGGGTATTGGTCTGCAGAGTTAGTGGGAATTGAAATAGGTCTCCTCTTCATTTGGAGGGTGCTGATTATTTTCGTAATCTGAGGTTCATAGGTAGCTTACTAATTTAGAACTAGCACACTTTTTCGGAATTATTACCAATGTACATATGTGAGACTGTAGATTTAAGTTTTATTATTTTTTTAAGATAAATTAAACTGCGAACTGTAGGTTAAAATGTATTTGAAGCATTTTTTAACTGTGTTCATTGAGTAGTCATTATTTAAACGTATATTATGTTTTTTATTTATTCCCAAATTGTAGTTCTCTACTTTATATTTTATTTTTTACCCATTTGATTCCATGGTAATGCGAAGAAATTGTGTGTAACAATAAATTTTTTACAATTAAACATATAGTAATTTATTACTTATTATAAAATAAAGATTCAGTGAGTATTTCAGCTGACAGTTAATGATTGCGAAATTATTTCAATAATAGTGGTCTCCCGTTAGTAATTATTTGAATCCTAGGCCAGCAAAATTTTCTGAAGAAGATATTAACGAGATGCTTGAGATATAGAATATTGTCCTATAACATAATATCTTGATCATTGGAGAATATTTTTTTAAATGAACATTTAATAATAAGTTATAGCGGAGCCATCTAATACGATAGACCTTTTTTTGATCTAAAACAGTATATAGCTAATGATAATAATAAATCTTTACTGTCCAACAGGATTCCCAATTATGGGACAAAAACATGAAAAGTAAATTCATACAAATAAAATTATCAATATAAAATATAAGGCAGGAAAATATAAAAATGCAAATCAAACATTCAAACTTTAAACAACAAAATACTGTTATATTAAAAAATATAGTACTAGATCCATATTTTTCGGAGTAAGACAAATAATAATATTATTGGAACTTGAAAAAAATGCCTGATGTTAGCAATGCTATATATTAATGTTATAGGCGCTTTTTGTAGAACACTAATCCTAGCCGTCGTAAAATAGAATATACCTTTATGCCTGGCAGAACCCAGATGACGAATTGTCAGAATATGTAATCTGAACGTGAGTTGATGGTTGCAGGTAACTTCCAAACCTTTAATTTGAAACTGCTTGTTAAAAACACTATCACCTATTCTATAGTCTAATAGTAATAGTGAACTTTTTCTTGTATGCATAATTACGCAATATTTACTTATATTCAGCATTAGTTGATAAGTATTGTACCAAGATCCAATGTATTCTAGACCTAATTGAAATCAATAAGCGTCCTCAGAGGAAATAATTTTAAAGTAAATCTTAATGTAGTCATAATGCATAGGAAAATCGGTGCTTAATAAATGATCATTGATATATATATATATATATATATATATATATATATATATATACAAAACGAAACGTAGTGGCCCCAAGTTTGATCCTCGTAGAACTCCAGAGCTAGCTACGAATTTGTGCGATGACAAATCATTGTAGGAACCGGTAGATACGCTTTCTCAAATAAGAAGACCTCAGCGCAATCGCACATGGAGCAGATCCAAGAGAACTGAGTTTGGAAGGTAAAGCATTGTGACAGATAACATCAAAAGAATGTGATAGGTCGGTGTACAGTACAACTTTCCCCCGCTTGTCCAATATTTTGCTCACATACTGTGAAATAGTGCAGAGATTTGTCGTTGTCGAATGACCGTGAATAAATATTGATTCGGCGAAAGGAATGATCGGACGTTAGAGTATATGCATAACTTGCTCGAAAACTTTTGCGGAGTTCGACAATATAGAAATTGATCGATATTCCATTAGCAGCATTTTGTCACCTTTTTTAATAATGAGACAAATCAAAGCACGCTTCAAAACGTCAGGAAATATAGTTGCTCGTAAGGAGAGATCGATGATAGTTATTAATGGATTCGCATATCGACAATGGCGGACAAAGAAATTAGAGAGCAAAGCAACCAGTTCGAAAACTAACAGCGTTTTCTGTTTGTTGTCCTTAATGTTTTGTTTGTTGTTGAGTCTTAGTTTTTAGTGAGTGTATATGGTTTTTTTGCTAGTCCCAAAAATTACACGGCCATTGATAAACGATTACTAAATACATCTTTGTTTCCATAATCATCGACTATTTTTTAGGTTAAGTATGTCAGTTACTTTTTACAACTTCTATCACGAATTTTTAAAAAACAGAATTTATTCCAATTACATGTTCTTCAATGTAATTGAATTGCCAGTTTCTTCAAAATTTGCTACACTTTCCTCTGTTGTTTATTAATTTCCGTAAAATTTCTGGTAATTTTTCCTCACTAGAGAATGAAGTTGATCTTTTGATATGATTATGACTAATGTCAAAACTGCTTTAATGTCGTTGACCATTTCTGCTCTAATTACAAAGCCGAGGTCCATTTTATTCGCACTCGATGTTAACGTTGTCAATCCAGTGTAGAGTAACCTATCGAAATAAGGCGCACTATAAAAATACCAACATGGTAAACTATAAGAACAGCAGTAAATCCATTTGAATGCAACCAGTAGCAAATGCTATAAGAATGCGGTGTATTATTTTATAATCCTTGCATATAATTTGGAAATAAAACGAAATTAAGATGTCGATAAAACTACCTTTATTAGACAAATTTTGTAATTAATAATACAAGATTGTATATTCCTACCCTCTTATCGGTTGTGAATATTTTAAACATCTACCATTCCACTGGCCCAAATGAATCATGAGCAAATATCATCTAAAAACCTTTTATGTACATATTGATGAATGATTTCGTTCTCATACACATCGATGGGGAAAGAAATATATTAGTTTGATTAAACCTTGAAAGGTTGTTCGATATACCAACCACCGTGTTGGGTCCCAGAGGATGGCATCCATTGGGATCCCCGATGTTCGTCGGTTAAATCTCTAAACGGCTATCAATCAAGCATCAGAGTTTATTGGCGGCGCTCTCGGAAAGACCCTACTCCTTCCCGGTTAAGTCTCTTTCTGTGTCATATCTCGTCGAGGTTTAATTAATGGGGAAAGGCTCGGCATTGCATGATTGATAGCCCGCACTGTTTGCTTAACACTTCTTGGCCATGTTCCTGTCTCCAGGTTTCCTTCGTCGTTCCTCGCCGTCGCATCTGTCCTTCTCAATATTCGATTTTTTGTCATTTTCCATCAAATTTTCGTTGACACTTTATTGACGCAAGAAATAACGTGAAAGGTTTTGAGCGCTTAATTCCTTTAACAGCTTGTATTAGCGATTAACAAGTGAAATTGAAAAGTATTATATAAGAAGGCGATTAATTTGTGGCCTGCTTTCAAAATTGTCTTTTTAGAAAGCGAATATAAACGTTTAATATTTCGATGATGGTAAATTATTAATAAGACTGAATAAAGATTGAAGCATTTGGCGCATAGGTTGTGTTAGACTTAATAAGTTATTATTTAATGTGGAAGAAGCCCATGAAGGGCATACAAAATATTAGAATTTATGGAAGTGTTAGTACAATTACATACTATTTCATTATCAGAATAAAAATAAAATTTTCATGGCCCACACTATGTAAAGTAACAATTGAATGTCTTAATTTTTAAATAAAGACCTGTAATATAAAGAAATAAAGCTACGTTATGAAATGAAAATTCGATAAAAATTATAAGAGAAATTAGAAATAGCGAATATTGAGAAAAAAATAATAACAAATAGATTCAAGAGATTTCTAATGATATGTTGAAATGAACTGAAATGTGTAACAAAATAAAGGAAAAAACGTAAAGCCAAATCTTAATAGACTTGAAGTAGTTTAGATAAATAAAGAAATTAGAATTTTTGTCAGAATCTTAAGAAATGAAAACAGGAAAAATCAGCATGATATTTTATAGAGGCAAGGATCGACAATTGACAGGAAGAAGCAATAGAGCTGGCAAGATAGGTAGAAGACTTGAAAATCAGGTTTGGTGTCAACTAAGACTTGGAATCTATAGGAGAAATGTAAGTGCTGTAATTGATTAAAATCAATGACGATATCTTGGTATGATCAATAAGGTTGATATATAACCCCTTTCCACATTAACTTTGTAAATTCTGTATACGCATTTCGACAACCAAGTTGTCATCATCAGCAGATAATTTCAAAGTGTCGCACCTGGCAAAACACGGCGAAAAACAACTGCACGAAAATCAAACACATCTGTGTGGATCGCGTACGGAGTTTGATTTTCGTGCGGTTGTTTTTCGCCGTGTTTTGCCAGGTGCGACACTTTGAAATTATCTGCTGATGATGACAACTTGGTTGTCGAAATGCGTATACAGAATTTACAAAGTTAATGTGGAAAGGGGTTATATATCAACCTTATTGATCAAGTCAATCAACCACAGGCTCCATCAAATTCAACGATATCTTGGTAGTAATAAAAAATTTAAGAAACAAGAGGCTCGTAGAAAATAAAAAGGAAAGAATCTCTCAAACCACATTGTGGCGAATTTCACGTAAAGATCTTGACTTAAATCTTTGTAAAATCAAATTAACTCAAGAACCGAAGTCTCTTGATCATTTGAAACACCGAAATTTCTCCGATTGGACTTTGTTAAAGTTTGAAGAAAATCCTGAATTTCAATGAAAAATCATCTTCACCGATGAAGCTCATTTTTGGCTTAATGGCTTTGTAAATAAGCAAAATTTGCGTTATTGGACAGCAACAATCTCACATGTGCTTCAGAAAACTTCATTACAACCACAAAAAAAGTGATCGTGTGGTGTGGATTTCATGCCGGAAGCATGGTTGGACCATATTTTTCGTCGATGAAAATGATCGCCATGTTACGGTCAATGGAATTCGTTATCATGCCATGTTGGAGTACAGTTTTTGGTCGGAAATGGATGGACTTGACATAAGTGATATGTGGCTCCAATAAGATGGTTTCACCTGCCACACAGCTGGTCAAGTGAAGGGAAAGTTCGGTAACTGTGTAATCTCGAGAAATGGCCGCTTTATGCGATTTAACGCCGTTGGATCTCTTTTTACGGGGTTATATTTAAGTCATTAGTCTATGCCAACAAGCCAATAACGTTAGAGGAGCTCATGAACAATATCGAACGCGAGTTTGCCAACGTTCCGGCCGATATGTGTGAAAGAGTGATGGAAAATTTGCTCCAAAAAGTCGATCGCTGCAAACATGCTCGCGGTGGTCATATGAACCAGATCGAATTACATAGATAAATGTAACATATGTACTGCACCTGGAATAAATTTCAGCCCAATATCTATATTATGTTTTATCTAAATACAAAATTGTTATGTCCTTATTGAAAAATCCGATACATATACACACGTTAACTTATGGGTATATTTGTTTGAGATACGCAGCAATTTTGTTCAATACAGTGACTTTCCAAGAAATATTTTTTCTACGAATATTGTTATAAGTTTTGTTTAGAATAGTAATTGAGAAGTTTTTGCACTTTATACTCTCCTCTTTTTGAAAATTTCAGCGTTATTTTGATGATATTAAAAATCGTTTGGATGAAAGATGACTGCATACATACATTTCAGATTAAAGTTAAATATTATATTACACAGTTTTAATGTAAGTTATCTTGTGCATCCGTCGATGAGTAGCAGTGCTTTTTTTTCTTTGCATATATGTTACATACGTAAACTACTTCGAAACTTACGCCACTAAATTATTAAATGACGACAACTTCATGCTGTCTAGAGTGTTTCGGTAGTAAAATACGAAACAAAATCTTACCGGCTCTTTTTACAATTTAATAATATTTCATCCTCCACGAAAAATAAAATTACTCCAACCGTAAACTAGTTGAAAGCAGTTCCTGCTTGCGTACAAACATCGTATAACTTCTTAATTCCTGAAATGTACTTATTCAGATGGGAGAAAACTCTAGAGAAAATAGTAAATATTACTGTTACGACGTCTTATTACTGCAGACTTTAGAACAAGAAATTATTTTCTTTTAATTAAAAGCGTTAAAAGTACTGTATTCTCATTCTCTAATGTGTTAATTAAAAATTGAGATCTTTTGCATTTAGAAGCAAAAACGTACAACCGTCTGTATCTGTCTCTATGTAATGGGATCGTTGAAAATTTTAATTTTGTACTGTCTTCTGGATTACTTCTGGTAATATACTCAATGCAGTGGAAACTTAATTTTAATGTCCGTTGAATTCTCTAGCACTGTGTTAGTAATCTAAGTGATATACTTATAAGGTAGTTCTAAAAGAATGAACTAACTTCATGACGCAATATGCGGATTTACAAGCATTGTATGAAATGATTGCCACATAGGCGCTGTAGTTGTGTTGATCTGATTACACCGTTCAGTTGTTTGTTCACGCATTCTGAACACAATAATGTTTAGTAACGTGAATGTCAACTTCGTCGACGTACCACTGCTACACGAGCATATCTTAATCTTTGCATGCTTAATGTATTGCTGATCAATGACACTGGGCAATAAAGCTTCAACCTCAGTCAGTACTTGATGAAATTATATACGAAGTAAAAATCATTCGAAAAGCGTATTGGCTTAGCTCTGGTTACGTAGAAAATACAGATATAAAAAAATCTTGTTGATTTCTATAGTACGGTTGGCAATTTGGTTTACTGTTATGATATTTGTAAAGTGTTTAAAATCTTCGGCATTTTTAGGTCCGAAAGCGAAACAATTACGAGGGTGGTCTGAAAAGTTTCCGGCTTAATAAAGATAAGACATTTTTTCTTAAAATTTATATTTATTTTTCTACATAGTCTCCTGGTAACTCTACACACTTCTCCCAGCGATGCTCCTATCTCTTTAACCCGTCCAAATAGTATTCGGCGCTTTTCTCTGCAAAATAATTGTTTACGAAGGTGATTGCCTCCTTATTTGACGAAAATCTCTGTCCTTCGAGCGCAACTTTTACATGTGGGAACAAAAAGAAGTCGCTCTGGGATAGATCTGGTGAGTAAGGCAGATGGTCAAGCAGTTGAAACAGTAATTCATGGATTTTTGGCAGGGTATGAGACGGCGCGTGGTCTTGGTGAAACAGGATTTTCTTTTTCTGCAAATGCGACCGTTTTTCTACAATTTCTGCCTTCAGCTTGTCAAGTAATGAATCGTAGTATGCTCCTGTAATAGTTTTTCCTTTTTGAAGATGATCGATTAAGAAAATTCCATGACTATCCCGAAAAACAGTCGCCATCATTTTCCCAGCCGAAAGTAACAGTTTTTGCTTTTTTGGGGGCCGGTTCCCCCTTTGTAGTCTACTCTTTTGACTGTACGTTTATTTTGGCAGTATAATGGTGTATCCAAGTTTCATCTACAGTAATTAATCGGCGCCAAAACTCGGATTTATTGCACCTATACTGCGCCAACAGAGCTTTGAAAATGTTCATTCGAACACGTTTTTCGTCTAACGTTAGCAAACGCGGCACCAAACGCGCGGACAGCTTTCTCATGCTTAAATCTTGATTTAACATGTGATAAACACGTTCTTTGGACATATTCATAGCCTTTGCTATCGCTTTCACTTTAATTCGAAGGTCGTCTAGCGCCAATTGGTGAACTTTAGGGATATTATCGTCAGTAGTCGCAGCTTTTGAACGTCCCGAACGTTCATAGTCTTCTTTACGGAATGCGTGTACTCTCTAGTACCTCTTCATCTTAAAGTAAAATCTCGTTCACCATCTTTGGCTTTACTATGCCGTTCTACCCAATTATATCTCATTATTGGCTGCCTGGAAGCAGTTTTGTTACATAATGGAAACCTGTACCCATCATTTCAATAGGTTTCTGTTTCTATGAAGGAAATTTACGAAAACTGAAAATTTTGTTAGAGAAAAGACAGTACGAAGACTATTCCTATTTGTAGAGATTTTAAAGTTATTGCAAGTACTTGAAGTATGCAAGGTTACACCATATACTGTTGCGTTTTACGTCTTTGGAGTAGTCGTGAGAGGGAAACCATTACATTAAATAGAAGGGTCCACCTACGACAGAAGGTAAAAACAATGTATGACATCAGCCTTTAGCGGAAAAAGTAAATATCACAACAAAAGAAAAGCTGCGTGGGTGTCCATGGTATAACAATTATTTTACCAGTCTTTGGGAAACAAAAAGGGAGAAAACTACAAAATTTTGATAACGGACATGATACAAGGAATTCACGGTGCTGACTGCAGTACGGCCCTAGAAGTGCACATTCTTATTTGAAACTTTGTCAGAAAAATATGAACAACATTACTGATGAACACGGCGAGCGCTTCCACCAAAACATTTTTAGCATTAAAGAATGGCACCAGGGCAAATAGAATCCTGCAATGTTAGCAGATTACTCTTGAATATTGAGAAGAGAGGCTAAAGATGTTATTTATAAGAGGCGATGTTATATTTCGTCACATTTTATTTGTAAGAACTTGAAATACATGTACATTAAATTATGTTATAAAAATGGAAACCTTTTCATAATATTCGAAACGAAATTAGAGCTAACTTGACCATATACTTTTATTAAAATTAATGTTTCTATGTTTTCTATAAAAATTGGTATACGCCGCTTGATGGCAAAACCAAAAGTTGAAATTTGTTGGTCAAAGTAATTATTTGTTCTTTGCATCCTTTCTAACCTTTTCGGTCTGCGTATATTCCAATGTTCGTCAGGTATTCTTCTATATTTGGTGCTATTACAGTTGTAAGAATATTATACGAGGTGTGGCTATAAATAACGAGACTGACGCTGTAAAACATTTAATTTTGATTTCATACATATTTACTTTTTATCAACTTCAATAAACATCCCCGCTCTATCACTACAACGCTCCACGCGAATCTTTCATTGTTCGAAACAGCGCTGGAAGTCTTCTTCTGTCAGTTCCTTCAGGACGCGTGCCGCTTTCGCTTTCACAGCTTCAACGGACTCAAATTTTGTTCCCTTTAGTTCAGTTTTCACTTTAGGAAACAGAGAGAAGTCGCACGGCGTAAGATCCGGCAAATAAACCGGATGGTCTAACACTGAGATGCTGTACTTTGCTAGAAACCTCTTGACTGACAATGCGGAATGAGCCGGTGCATTGTCTTGGTGGAGAATCCATGATTTGTCCTTCCACACTCGGGTAATGTTGATTAATGTTGATTAATAGTTACTTAATATTTTTCCGGCGAAACAAAAAGCAACTCTAATGCAAACGAAGGCTACGGCTATACTGATTTGTTTACGGAAACGAGAGGTACTGCATTCGAAAGAGAAGACTTCACGATAAATATTTGTCAGTCGTTGGCGTTTAGCGCATGCGCACCTCTTCCGTACCAGCGTTAGTCTCGTTATTTAATAGCCACACCTCGTATATGGTAGGTAGATAAGATTTTTTGTTTCATTTGTTTTTAGTTTTAAAAATATAGTTGAGTAATGGAAGAAAGTTCATAGTTCTGTTGGATTTTGTAATATAATACTTTGATTATGAGTCGTGCCATTTTAACGCAGATAATTGTCAGATTTGTATAGATAGATTTTCTACTGAAGAAGAAATTGATTTTGAATTACGGTTTCTTTTACAGCCTATCTCAGTAGCCTGGTAGGATTCATTTAAAAAGTGAAAATATCGACTGTATATAATCATTTCGAACAAATAATTTTTGTCATGTTTAAATTAATCATCCTTGTTTAGCTTAAAATTTGGATGGATTTCGTATTATTAAAAGTTTTTTCTTAGTACGTATTATATATTAAGCAGTACTTGCTGTTTAACGACGAATATACAATAGGGTTGAAAATTGCTTGATTCTCTACGTTTATAAAGAGGACAAATTTCCCATGCTATCACGATGTTGAAATTGACCGAATGCACTTATTTAGTAGAACGTATGCATATATTGAAAATTCTACCGCCGTACCAACCATTGAAATGTAAACTATTTAATAGGATAGTCATGTCCTGTCACCTTAGCTGATATATTTCATTTTATTTGTTATAATGCGGTAACGCTTCTCGCGAGAATTTATAAGTACGAGAAGGGTTTGAAACAGGCGTCGATGTTAAAGAACCGTTCGTCGAGTTCAATAAACCCCGATGCGACGTCCCAAAACCGTAAATTCCTATTTATAGATGAATTGTGGCCGCGTAGCGAACGCCATTTAGATATCTTCGTCGGAGTCATGAGTTGCGGTAGTTTCGACTGTGGAAAGATGGAAAATTTCAGTTACTCGGGATAATGAACGCTGGCTATGGGCCAGGAAATATCGCATAATCTCCGTAATCATTCACGAAACATAAGTTCTTCCTGTTCAGAGTTGAAGTAGTGGAAACACCCAAAAAGAGGTACAAGACGTTTTATGTTCGGTACATTAAATGTTTGTACGTCTGGAAATTACATACAGGAGTATGAAAGGTTTAGTAAATAAATTAAATTGAATCGTAGTATATAAAGATTGTTGATTTTTCTTCTCGAAGTTTAATCGCTATTTGCGTTTAAAAGCGTAGTTGAATTATTAACTTCATATTTAACATTACGTTGTTCAGATTTCTTAAAATTGACGTTTTAGAATGTTGATAATCGATAATTGAAGAATAAAATAACGATTTGGGAAAAGAATACAATCTAAAATTTAGTAAAAGTGAAAAAGTTTCTTTAAGTTTATATACATTTACGCCTAGTTCAATTTATGTCATGATTAATATCGATAAAATAATTGATAAAATAACATTGAGTCTATAGTTTTCCCACAAAGCTTAAAAATGGTTTTCGTTGGTAAAATATTTTATAAACACGGTTGGTACGCCTTTATATGTCAGTTGAAGTTAGTTCAAATTCTGGAATATGTACAGGTTTGTCCTCTTTATTTCTTTGATTTAAAGAATTGAATATTATTTGATGTAACAATACTTTAATAGATAATAACAGTCGAACTGAAAAGTCCCCAGTCTACCATAGTAAAACACAGTTTTTTGGCAAAATTCGATTTTATTATTCAACATAGTTGCCTTCGAGGGCAATACACCGATTATAGCGTTCTTCTAACTTTTCGATACCATTTTTGTAGTACGAATTGTCTTTAGCCTCGAAATAGGCCTCAGTTTCGGCGATCACCGCCTCATCTCTGCTACATTTCTTCCCGGCGAGCATTCTCTTGAGGTCTGCAAACAGGAAATAGTCGCTGGACTATTCACATCTGGAGAGTACGGTGGATGGGGAAGTAATTCGAAACCCAATTCACTTAAGTTGGCCATTGTTTTCATTGATTTGTGACACGGTGCATTGTCTTGGTGAGGAGGTGATCGCCGAAACTGAGGCCTATTTCGGGGCTAAAGACAATTCGTACTACAAAAATGGTATCGAAAAGTTGGAAGAACGCTATAATCGGTGTATTGCCCTCGAAGGCAACTATGTTGAATAATAAAATCGAATTTTGCCAAAAAACTGTGTTTTACTATGGTAGACCGGGGACTTTTCAGTTCTACTGATATATACCAGAAATATCAACAGAGCCTACTTTGGATTTGGAGTGATTCTTGATCTTTGTCTGTTATTTGTACCTCACATTAACGAACTATCTAAGTCAGTATCAAGGACACTGGGCTTTGTTGAACCCTGTTATAAAATTTTTATTCACCCAGTTTACTGGAAACGGCTCCTTCCACTACTGCTAGCACTAAGTACTTTATAAAAAGATGTTTGTAATAAATGTACATACGAGGGAGCGTTTTTATATTCGCGGAATGGGGGACAAGGGGTGGAAATAAAAAAACCAAATTATTTTTCTTTTTCAATATATTCACCTGCAAGACGGATACATTTTTACATCTCCGGTTATAGAAACACCTTTATCTTTATAATCACTCAATAATATTCCTTCCGAGTCCCAAAATACCGTTGCCATGAGTTTCCCAGCTGATTGTGACACTTTGAATTTCTTGGGAGGTGCTGTGCCCTTTTTATGCCACTGCATGGAGTCTTGTTCGGACTCATGTTCATAATGATGAACCCAAGTTTCGTCTCCAGTAACAATTCCACTCAATACACCATCCTTGTCTTCATTACAGAGGTCCAAAAATGCACGCGAACACTCTACGCGCTGTTGTTTTTGCGGCGGCGTGAGCATTCTCGGCACCCATCTTGCGCTGACCTTAGACATGCCGAGATGATCGTGTAGGATTTTAAAAATTGTTGTATCGGATACTCCAACCATTTCTGCGAGTTGTTTCTTCTTTAGTCGAGCATCTTCGAGTACAATTTGTTCAACTTTTGGGGATAAGTGCTGGCGTGGTCACCTCAATGCTCCTGCCCGGCCTCGGGTCGTCTTCAAGGGATTCCCTTCCTTGTTTAAATAAACTATGCCACTTGTACACCATGGTTTTTCTTGGACAAGAGTCGCCGTAAACCAATAACATCTCATTCATTATGGTCGCGACTGATTTTCCTTGCCTGGTAAGGAACTTTATAACGGCACGATATTCGATTTTTTCCATATTTCACTTTTCACTCCTGATTATGTTACTTGGTTGACGATAGCTCAAAGACTAACTAATACTTCAACCATTTCTGCGAGTTGTTTCTTCTTTAGTCGAGCATCTTCGAGTACAATTTGTTCAACTTTTTGGATAAGTGCTGGCGCGGTCACCTCAATGCTCCTGCCCGGCCTCGGGTCGTCTTCAAGGGATTCCCTTCCTTGTTTAAATAAACTATGCCACTTGTACACCATGGTTTTTCCTGGACAATAGTCGCCGTAAACCAATGATATCTCATTCATTATGGTCGCGACTGATTTTCCTTGCCTGGTAAGGAACTTTATAACGGCACGATATTCGATTTTTTCCATATTTCACTTTTCACTCCTGATTATGTTACTTGGTTGACGATAGCTCAAAGACTAACTGTCTAATAACAATGAAACTTCGTATTTATACTAATCATGAGTCGCTGCACAGGTCACGCCCCCAATGCGCCTACTCACCCCTCTACAACCCGCTCATTCCGCGAATATAAGAACGCTCCCTCGTATAAGGATACCATTGTAAAAATTATTTATTTTAACTTCGTTTCTTCTAAAGGAGGCGTAAGGCGGAATGTACATAAAGAAATGTATTTAAATATAAATTGTGAAATTATAATTAAATATATATATATAATAATATAGTGTTTTAATTATATTTATTAGTTAAAATGTTTTACTAAGAGCCGGCAGACAATCAATTATTATTATATTATTATTGTTATTACTATATTAAAAAAAAGAAAAAAAGGTACGTTTTATTTTCCTCTGCGAGTTATTTATATTACGAATCCAATTATTTATAAGTCAAGGTTAAAAGAAAACAATTAAATTATAAAATCAGCGTACACTATATAAATAGAAACGTACGATAAACTCACTAAGGCAATATCTTCAGTATACATTTATAACTTTATTGTTATTGGCTCGTGGAGTCACTTTAATAATGGAACACAATGTTATGGACTTAGGTCTGCAGGTAGACGACGAAACGTATTTTTCGATCTCAATAAATGAGATCTCATGCGATTTTATATAAACAAAACATGATGTGGGTTAATATTCGATAGAAATGGGACGATTTTATTGCATTACGGAATGTCGTGTTCATAAAATTCGTATTATAACGTATATGTATATATTGGCGTTTGTAATAAAACAGGGGGGGAACAGACTATGTGAGTATATTCATAAAGATAACTGAAATTGAATCGGCTATGAAATTTTAGTGCTATTCGTGAAATAATATGCTTTCCATACGATATACTCTCAGACAAAAGCTATATGTATGTATTAGGAGTTGAATGGGAATCAATATTTTTCGACTTATGAATCCAAGAAGAATCATTTGCAATTTTTCAAGCATTATTAAATTTAAACTATTTCTATTATTTATGCATTAACAAGACTTATACACGCATATTCTTGAATTTAGAATTTTCTCTTAGAGTAATAAGTTTTAATAAATTAATTTCGTTATAAGAGAGAATATCCATTTCAAATATATTAAACCCTCTCTTTACAGCCTCTTCTTAAAAGCGACCACCTCTAATAACGAACTCTTTCAAATTCTATAAACAATGAAATGGTAAAACACGTATCGCTAATTCCTTTTACAAAGCGTTCACGGTCATTTCAATAAAATTTTTCTTGGAAAAATTACCATCATTAGCGGTCATAAATTGTTTTGTCAATAATGACATACGAGGGTGGATCTTTTGTCTCGAGTGTGAAGTAATAGACCCATGTTTCATCCATGGTTATGAAACGGCGCAAAAATTCAACTTTGTTGCTGTGTAACTTCGCCAAATACTCAACTGAAACATCTTCACGACACTGTTTTTGGTCGAGTGTGAGCAAACGCGGCACCCATCTTGCACACACCTTTCTCATGTCCAAATTTTCAGATAATATGTGATGTACCGCACTTTTTGAAATGCCTACTATGTTTGTTAGCTCGTGCACTCTCAATCGACAATCATCCAGTACCGCTTTGTGGATTTTCTTCACCATTTCTGGAGTCGTCGCCTCATTTGGTCGACCACTGCGATGCCCGTTTTGGCAGCTTGTACAGCCTTGCTTAAACTCTGTTACCCAATATTTCACTATTTTAAACGAAGGAGCAGACTCACCCAGAGTAGAATTCAGTTCAGCTTTTATATCGGTTGAGCTAAGGCCTTTCATACAAAAGTATTGTAATACGTAACGATGACCAATTTTCTCAATTTTCACAAATTCACTGAAAACGTTCACTATTGATGACTGCCAAACAAATACTAAACAACGTGGCGTCTTCAAACTTGAAACATATGCCTTATAGATTGTGTACTTTCTAATATAGTGATATTTTTCAAACTACCGCCATCTCTCAGGTCAGGCCGGGTACTTATGGGACCACCCTCGTATTCCGCACATGTACGAGGATAGTTTGACAAATAGTGAGAATGACACATAGGTGGCGCTCTAGTTGGTAAAAAAATGCACTGTAATTTAGGTTGATATTTAGATAAATCGGTTGATTAGTTTATTTTTGGTAGCTGATTGAAAAAGAAGCAACACGTCGTTTTGTTAAAGTGGAAAAAGCAGAGTATCGTGCGGTGATTAAACACTTCGTAATTAAGGGTATGAAAGCTACCAAAATAAAGATGAGAGGGAAACATTAGGTGAACCTGCTCCATCATCAACCACAATAAGTAGATGGGTAAATGAATTTAAACGTGGTAGAGCAAACTGTGTTGATGAAGCCCGCTCTGGGGCATCCTAAATCGTGACTTCTAAGGAAATGATTATAAAAATCCATAATATTATTACGCAAGATCGACGACTCAAAGTGAGAGAGATATCAGACATGGTAAACATTTCAACAGAATGCGTACACCACATTTTAACGAAAGAATTGGGCCTTTCCAAGCTTTCGGCAAGATGGGTGCCGCGATTGTGTTTGGACCTTTATAAGCGGAATTCGGTTGATTTTTGTAGGCGATTTATTACTTGCGATGCAACTTGGATACACTACAGTACACCCGAAACTAAACAACAGTCGAAACAATGGTTAGAACCTGGTTCTGCACCTCCAAAGAAAGCGAAAACCACTTTGTCGGCAAAAGAGGTAATGGCATCAATTTTTTGGGATTCAAAGGGCATTTTGCTCATTGATTACATTCAGAAAGGTGCCACAATTAACGGACAATATTATGCAGAACTTCTACAAAAATTAAATGTTGAGATTCGTGCTAAACGGCCAGGAATGTCAAAGAAAAAGATTCCGTTTCACCAAAACAACGCTCCCTCGCATACCAGCACAGTTGGGATGTCCAAAATCCACGAGATGCATTTCCAATTAATACCGCACGCGCCTTATTCGCCGGATCTAGCCCCTTCTGACTTCCACCTTTTTCAAAATTGAAAACGGCACTAGGTGGAAAGAAATTTTCGTCTAACGACGAGCTTATCATCTTCGTAAATGAGTATTTTGCAAGCCTTCCGGAATCGCATTTTAGAGATGGCATAAGGGTATTGGAGCACCGTTGGAATAAATGTATTGCCCTTTCAGGAGAATATATTGAAAAATAAAAATTATTTTGTATTTAAAAAATTCGTTTTTCTTTTCCCTTCTCACTACTTGTCAAACTACCCTCGTATAGACTTGTATGAAATTGACTTTTTGGTTAACCAGATATTAAAGGTTGTACTTTTATTCTATTAAATAAAAAAAGGCCACAATATTTAATAAATAAACAACTAAGCCGATGTCGCATCTTTATACCCAACGTATATAATTTGTATCTGAATATGATGTTCTGGACACAATAACAACGATTAAAATATAGTTCAACACGTTTGTTACAGTTAAAATATCGACTTTAGAATAGACTAGTGCAGCTATTTTAAACCTAAAATCAAGAAGAAGATTAATGGAAGTGAGTTAAAGACATTTTGAAATTAGCAATAATTTTATTATGCTTCTCTTTAGGTTACTCTTGGTTATTCTGTTAGTATTATATTTCATTGGGTGAAGGACTGTACATAAAAGAATATCTTTTTCAACATTTTAATGATTCGCATTATCCCTTTTCCTAATATATCCTTTTGAAGGGATCTATTATGAAGCTTTCTGACATGTAGTAGCAGATTGCAAACGCCATCTAACCCTTCTTTCCCTACGCCCGTTTCATCCCCATTAGTTCGAAAGCATCCCTTGCCGAGAGGGGTAAATAATATTCATTTGTAGTTGCGGCGCGGGTCCTTAAATGATGAATTCGGTAGGGTTGTGGGAGAAGTCACCCGGTCTGAGCGATGCGAACGATTATTTTAATCGGGGGAAGTGTATATTAAAATTTTGTCATTTGTCGGTTGTCTTTGTTCAATTTCCCGTGGAGACTCGTCGTGTATCGATTGTGAGCAATTTATCATCCGTGGGAAGTAGGTATTGATCTGATTTTATGTATTTTACAGGAGAATTTAGAGAATATTTTTTTAAAATATTAGATCTGTCGGAAAGTTCTGTCGTGTTTTTCCTTCTCAGAAAGCAGTCATTAAAAATTCTCTTAAAAAATGTTTTTAGGTAAAATTATTTACCCTAACTCTAACAATACGCGCAAAAGTTATAATGTAGCCGTCAATGAGTGTGATACTTGCAAACGAGAAAGATGTCGATAAAATTTGTTTGAAAAAGGAAACGAGCTAAGTGTACGTAACCAGGAGAACAAGGCCCGTTAATGCATTACCAGATTTGCAACAAAATAAGAGTAGTTTGATGGAATAAAGATTTGCGTAATATAAACTTTTATAATTTCTTCGTGTATTGAATTTTGACGTGTTCTTTTCCTTTTTAATGTTGTTCGCCTTCTTTTAACTATAAATTTTATTCTTTTGTATTTGGGTATTTTAACCAATAGACTAACTAAATAGCCTACAAGCCTAAAAATGCCAAAGTCTTTTTACCAAAATTAAACATCAAACACTTAAAGACAAACAAAGAATATATAAAATAAAATGCACAGTATATACGAGGGTGGTCTGAAAAATTTCAGACCTCAACGTGAAGATGATAGTACTCATACATAAAAGCTAGGGAATGTAGTTGTGTATCTATTGTCAAGTACTAACCAAAGTTTCAGCCATTTTGGAAGCGCAGTTGTTATTTGACAATCGAGATAAGTTGGACTGTGTGTTCGGGGACTCTGCACCATCATTTACCTGAATGAAATTTTCGGCAGCTGAATTTAGACGTGGCCGTAAGAGCTTGGGAGACGATGAACGTTCGGGACGTCCAAAAACTGCAACTACCGACGATAACATCGCTTAAGTTCACCAATTGGTGCTAGACGATCATCGAATTAAAGTGAGAGAGATAGCAAAGGCTATGAATATTTCCAAAAAACGTGTTTGTCACATGTTAAATCGAGATTTAGGCATGAGAAAGCTGTCCACGCGTTGAGTGCCCCGTTTGCTAACGTTAGACGAAAAACGTGTTCGAAAGAACAATTCCAACTCTTTGTTGGCGCAGTTTAGGCGCAATAAATCCGAGTTTTGGCGCCGACTAATTGTTGTAGATGAAACTTGGATACACCATTATACGAAACAAAAATACAGTCAAAACAGTGGACTGCGAAGGGGAAACCGGCTCCAAAAAAGCAAAACTGTTTTTTCGGCTAGGAAAGTGATGGCGACTGTTTTTTGGGATAGTCATCGAATTATCTTAATCGATTATCTTCAAAAATCCTTATCATCATTTCTTGACAAGTTGAATGCAGAAATTGTGGAAAAACGGCCACATTTGCAGAAAAAGAAAATCCTGTTTCACCAAGACAACACGCCGTCTCAAACCATTACGGTTTGAACTGCTTGATCATCCGCCTTACTCACCAGATCTAGCCCCAGGCGACTTCTTTTTGTTCCCTCATCTAAAAATTGCGCTCGGAGGACAGAGATTTTCGTCACCTTCGTGAACAATTATTTTGCAGAGAAAAACGCTGAGTACTATTTGGACGGGTTAAAGAGATGGGAGCATCGCAGGAAGAAGTGTATAGAGTTACAAGGAGACTATGTAGAAAAATAAATATAAAGTATAAGAAAAAAGGTCTTGTATCTCTGTTAGGTCGCAAACTTTTCAGAGCAACCTCGTATAAAATAAAATGTCAATATTATGAAAGTACATACGAAGAATAAACAAAACGATATTTATAAATACATATAAGGATTTATAAACACTAATAGTTTAAAAAGTAACACAATAAATGAAATATTCTTATCTAAACAAGTTTTCGGGAAAAAATATGAATTCGACATTAATAACATTGAGATCCTCAAAAAAGAAAATAATTACATTAAACATATAATTAAGGAAATGATATTCATAAAAAAGGTCAAAAGATAATAAATGCCCGAAAAGATATTATCAATCTTAATGACATTTATAATAATTTAATTCTTACAAAATAAATTGTCTGCATTTGCCTGTATATACAAGCATTCGTCAAAGTAAATTTGCAAGTATACACAGGATATAAGTTTGTTAATTTGTGTTAATGTATGATTGTAAATTTACAGTATTAAGCAAGAAAAAATAATAAAATAAATGTAAATATTCATAAATATATACATACAAAACTATTATTAAAAAAATTCATAAAATAAAAAGATGTTAATATAGTTTAATCATTGAAGGTTGATGTGCAACCCTTTCCACATTAATTCTATTCTAAAATGTGGAAAGGGATTATATATCAACCTTCAGTGATTAAGTTAATCAACCACAGGCTCCATCAAAATTATATGTCAATATAAAATGTATTCGCCCTCCCCCCTTAAACATTGTTAGTAAAAACTAACTGTTTTATTATCCCATTGGTCGAAATACCAAAATACAAAGGAAAATTATTTGTAGTTTGTACATATGTAAGTACTTACATCTGCCCTAACAATACATATATTGGTTTATTCAAAATGACGAAAGGTAATTAAAGTAAGCGTATAGCCAAAAACGCGAAACAAACACATACGAATTTCACAGACAAAATAGAATAAAAATCACGGTCGTGTGTTGTAGGAGTTAGATATTCATCGTAATGACGAAAGGCTCTCGCAAACAGGAATCGTTTTATCTTTTTCTAAATTCGTTGACATTGAAAAATTTAACAGACAGTGGAATTTTTTCTTTGACTTTTTGTTAATCGGCAATAATTGGGCATTAATAGAGATTCGGGTGCTAACTGCGATCAATTTTTAGTTCTGTAATCGTGGCGATCCCCACGTGTACGAAACCTACCACTATTATTTCTGGAAAAGGCATTCAAATATAAATAGACAACTAAAAGTTAGAATTTCTAATTTTACAAAAGAGTCGCTGCAAGGAGCCTAAAAACAAGACCGTCGATAACTTTGAACACCATACGATGCAACGCAAAGATCCTAACTGCCTGATGCTGCATTACGTCATATCAATAGAGCATAAGCCATTATTGAGTAAGTAGACATTTTCGAGAAACCTTACTATTCAAAATTTTGAACACAAGGCCTTACTTAATTACCGCAAAACGATGCTAATATGGGTCATCTATCCTAGCACGAGATTAAGATGCATTGGCTATGACGTCATAGTTCTATAAACGTTCCTCTTGTAATGTGACAGATGATTCTTTAGAATACTAACACATAATTGTTTGTGTAAGTTGCCCAAGTTATGGAGATGATGCATTAGGTTATCTGTAACTACGAAGAGAGAGCAGTCTATACATAGACTGCTCTCTATGTATAACATAATCAGAGAAAATATATGATCGGAGCACATAATTTAAGCAAAAGAATAAACGTGGCGCCATCAATATCAATGAAAAAAAAAAATCGATTTCTCTAATGTACATACTATTGTCTATAGGCGATTGCTCTGCAAAGATTGTGTTAATTACTTCAAAGTGTTGTCTTTTCACAACAACACGATTCATTTCTGTTTCTTTTAAGTCTGGTTTGACATAAAAATCTTTTTAATAGATTCCATACTTTTGCAGCGTGTGTAGTTTTTCAAATCTTTCTCAAGCTTTTATTTTTTTTCTTTTAGGACACTAACAAAAACTTTATTGGGAGTTTTAGTGCTGCTCCTTGTACATTGTGGTACAGCACAACAAATGGTAGATCATCTTCCTACTCAATTTAATGTAACTAAAGTAATTCGAATTAAGATAAGGCGCACTCTTAGAATTCAATATATCAATTCGTATGTTTATAGAACAATAACGGCACAGGCGTCAACCGTCAATATACGACTTTCCTTGTGCCATATTCATTTTTAATTTTTTTTCTATTTTTTATATACACTACCGTCCATATTAGTTCGGACCTCGTATACATTTAAAAAAATGGAAAATAGGTAAATTAATTTGCCAAAACTTAAAATTTTTATTGCATTATTGTTTACAGATGGTTATGAAGTATAATAATAAATACTAAAGTAATTCTAACATTAAATAAGCAAAGATATCTTAAACATTCCGCTCATCGACGAAAGCTCCTTTTGCGAGAAGAACAACCTGTACCATTCGAGGCATCCGTTTCACGAGTTTTTCAAGGACTCTATTCGGTAATTATTCCATGCTTGTCGAAGTATGTTCCACAAATGATTTGTTGAGGTAGGACACACTTTTCGAAACCTCTTGTTCAATTCGTCCCATAGCAATTCTATGGGGCATTGTGGTGGCCATGTCATTATTCGTAAGGTATTACTGTTTTGTTTGCTATTTGAGAAATTCTTACATATTACTGCTGAGTGTTTGGTGTTATTCTCCTGCATAAATACAAAATTTTCGCCAATTAAACGTCGTCGCGATGGTATTGCATTTTCTTGCAATATTTCGAAATAATCCTCCTTTCGCAAAACAGTCTCGCTTCAAGTACTCTGTTCTAGCGTACAACCCCAAACAAGCACAGAATTTCTTTCTTGTATGACTGTTGGCACTATACAACCCACAGCATTCTTGCATCACTCGTTCTTCTTACAAAAACACGCTTTAATTGTCCAAACACTTCAAACTTTGATTCATCAGTATATAAGACCCTTTTCCAGTCATCCAGTGTCCAATGTCTGTGTGTTTCTGTCTATTGTTGTCGTTTTTACCTATTTCCCCGTCAAAATAAGGGTTTTCTTACAGCAATGCGACTGTGAAGATTTGTAGCTTTTAATTTTCTTCTTACTGTAATAACAGAAATTTTTCTTCCTCGGTCGCGATTCATTTCTGAGGCGATTTCGGGTGCTTTCCTATTTCGTTTACTCAGCAATTTTATATCCTCATCGTCGGCGTGAGATGTTATTCGCTTACGACTTGAACGTGCCGGATCTCTTAAACTGCCCGTGCGTTACTGTCTCCGAATGATATCACTAATAGTCGACTCATTAATATGTGCTTTTTCGGAAATTTGACGCAATGAATAACCTTCTCGATGAAAAGCAATAATTACAAAACGTTTTTCTAAACGTGTTGGCTTTCCTCTTGGCATTTTAAGAAGTTCACATAAAAAATACGGTCTAATCAGTGACGCGCACGGTAGCAAGTTTATTTGAAAACTAATGCATATTTCAGTCAAGATTATGGGGTGAGGGCAGGTAAGTTTCGCAAGTTTTTGCTTGCAATATTATCTCAAAAATCATCGTGTTTATGGCGTTACAGATTATTCCAGGAATTACCGCAGTGAGACTCAAAATATAATTGTTATTTGTAGGTGCTCTAATAGATATATTTGCCTGCAATTAGTTATAAATCTAATGTAAATATATCATTTATATTTGAACGAAATTATATTATTTTATAGAAGAGTTTACTAAATTTCACTAACTGTCTGAACTGATATGGACGGTAGTGTACATCGGAATTATTTATTCATGCACTTTTAGATAAAGAAATTAAAAAACTGTCATATTGTCTATTGCATTTGATGGCAAATATATACTAAATTAGGATATGATTAATGTGTATGTTTTATTGATATAGAAATTATTTACGATTTAACCCGACAGTTGAAAATTGAACCTATAAATAACTTGTCTAGGTGTTGTTAAATGGGACGTACAATAGTTTATTTTTATAATTCTTCACTAATATCTGTACAAATTTTTCACACCAATCGTAATAAATAACTGAAAACATATTTTTTCCCGTTTTTGACATATTTATTTTGCTCAAATTCCGATAAATCGCCGCCGCTACAGCCGCGGAAGCAAAAGAAAAAAAAACGTGAACGCCACGTCATACAATTCCACAAATCGTATAGAACAGCAAAGAAGAAGAAAAACCGACGTAAACACATCGCACTGAATGATAGATAAATACGGGAAGTTGTCGCCCAGTCAGAGAGACGACCCCGACGTTTTCTCAAATATTTCACGAAAATTTCGCGTCATCGCCGGGGTTTCTAAGACGAGCCGGAGGGTGTAGGAGGTATACGCAAAACGATCTTAAAAGGCAACCGTGGCGCGACACGGCGGCAAGAAAAAAACCTCGAACTCCCGGAGTATATTTCACCCGTTCGCGTCACCGGAATTCTCCGTCGCCATAAATAAGAAGCCGCCCGGACTTTTAACCACACTGAGCCGAGGGTGGAGAGAAGAAAAAAGAGAAAAATAGGTAGAAAAAGAGGAGGACTTATTATCGTTATTATTGTCAGCTCCCTTATACGCTAAGACGCGGAAGAAGAGAAAAGGTATAACACACTAACAAGTCTAAGAAAGCTATTAATCTTTAAAATGAGCAAAAACATAAGCTTGTAACATCTTATTCCGACGTGCAGTACAATTTGTCATTGAGGACGATAATGGGGTGGGAATGGAATCTAAGTAAGGGGTTGAATAGTATTTCCACATGTATATACTTATATGAAATTAGTACTGCTGTTCTACAAGATTGTATCCTAGGGCTTCCATTTTATTATACAATAAATATCATTTTTACCCATTTATTAAGTCCTGTGCCTGAATTACTTTAGCGTAGTATACCAAGCGTGCGCTTCACGACTTCTCCACTTCCAAACCATCGTATTTATTCATGCATGGCATCGAAAAATTGCCAGATCATTGGTGATAATTGTAAACGTACGAAAGATTTGCCTGTGATCATGTACATCATCTATAATTCAGAATCCCAGTTCGTGATGGGGTTCTAAATTCTACAACCAAGTTACTGACGACTGTTTAACATTTCTTTTCATCATCTAAACTTACCTGTCTCTTCTTTTCTATTTCTTACTTTTTGTACGCAATATATCCGTTCTATGAACCAAAACAGGGAACTGCAATGAGCAATAATCTTTCTCCATTTATAGCGGACTTATTCTTGAGTAATTTTGAAGTTAAATTTAAACATCGTTCTAAATATTTTCCAAGAATTTGAATCAGGTATGTAGATAACATTTTCGCGATTTCTAATACACATATGTAAATGTAACTTAGCCGATTTTGTCAAGCAATTAAATTCGAAATTCCCGATGATTTAATTTATGGTAGAAAAAGAAAACAATGACACTTAGCCTGTCTCGGACACCCTAGTAATTAGGAATAATCTTAAAAAAGAAATTGATATTTTCCGAAAAGAAACAAATGTCAATAAATTCATCACGGCGAACTCAAATCATAGTATGCAACAAAAGATGGCTTCTTTCAGTTTTCTTATCAATCATTTGTTTAGTTTCCCCACTAACAAAAGCGAGATACGGAAAAGAACTTTACTAAGAACATCGAGAGATACAATGGTTTTGATTCAGAAATAATCAAAGGATTAATTAGAAAGGCTAACATAAGAAAGATAATTCGGCATACCACATGTCTGTCATCTCAAAGTAATCGAGACGAGTAATTTATATGTTTACGTTTTCACCCTATGACGAAAAATTTAAATAGTGTTCTTAAAGACCACGGTTTTCATGGTACATTTCGGTTCACTAACTCCATCGAATCCCTCTTAAAGATGCGATAATCAAAGTCGAAGACAGGAAAACATCGGGAATGTACAGAATTAAATGTCTCAATTGTAATAAAGAATACATCGGCCAACAGAATTCTGATATAAAGAACATATTGCGCAAATCAAATTCAGTCGGCCAGAAAAATCCGGTTTAGTAAAACATGTGTTTAAAAGTAATCATAGTGTAACCGCGGATTGTTTGCACTTGGTAAAGAATGCGTGTAATTATCGAGAAATAAATACATATGAAAGCATGTACGTTTTGAAGAACAAGGGGCATGTGTTGCACACTGGACATGGGCCCTACCCATAACTCATCTCTTTTTGACCTCTTATACGATAGACAAGGGAAGGTGTAGTAAACGCATGTAGGTACCTTTTTTAAGATAGTTTAAGACTGGAATATAATTTTTTAAAATTATGCGAATCGAATGTACAGTGAGCGTTTTGGCTTTCGATGGTACAGATCGCGTACGGAAACTGTTTCGTGCGGGCTTTTGGCGTAAGTTCCAGGTGCGACACTGTTTAATTATCTGATAATTATAAAAACTTGGTTGTCCAAATACGTGTACAGAATACGAAAATTATTGTCGAAAGGGGTTATATATCAACCTCAAGTCATTAAGTTACCTGTCTTGGTACTGCAATGATTGTAATTTATCAACTGGCTGCTGGCTCTTCTCAAAATTAAGGGAATGTTTGTATTTAAACATATAAATTGATACTTGCAATTGCGTTTAGTTATACAGTGTGCTATATGGAATATTAAAATCTAAATAATAAAGGAACCCTACAAGTTATTCAAAAATTTATGTCATGATTTGAAAGAACAATGTTTGCCACTTTCTTTACATACCTTGGGGCTTATGTTGATAGATTTAAGCGGCAGAAACTTATGATCGTTATAAGCAAATGGCCTGCATTCGAAAATTAATCAAGCAAGGAATTCCTGTTTTCTACAGGATGCTGCCACTGCATCGATGAACTTTCTAAGAGAAATTTTTCCAGAGCGTTCGATCTCCTTATGAGATGAAGGATTTCTTTTCCTGGGAATATCCGAAGGTTCGAATATATCAACAATAGCTGGGGGACAGTGGCTGAATCCATGAAAACATCAAGGCGAAACAACTGGATATGATGAGATTTCAGTATTAGATAGAAAAAGACTGCATTTGGAGGATATAATTTTCAGAAGCAAGTGAAGGTGTATATGAAGGAAATGTTAAACATTGCTCTCTGAAACTGTAAATAAATTTTTGAATAGCTTCTAAGGTTAATTTGTTATTTACGTTTAATATTGGGAGGCTGTATCTGTCGCATCCTGTATAAAACACTTTCGCCCTATTTAATATTTGTGAATAGCGTAGAAAAATCATGAACAATTACATATATCTTTTTCTATGAACCGTCATCCAAAATTATTCAAGAATTTAAGCAAGCGTGTATTCAATTTTTCAGTAAATTAACACAAACCTTCGCCTCGCCTCATATGAACGTTTTTCACTTCCATCTTCTTTTTACGTTTATTACTCATAAAATAGATATTCGAATATCTCCGTTCAATATAAAATTTTAACGGTTGTAAATTTTTCAATTGCTATCAACTGATGGCGCCGCACCGTATTCTACTGAGATATTAAAGACCGTCGCATATTTTAATAGCGAGAATGATCGATCCGAATTCTCGGAATAAGGTGATACCGATATATAATTACCCGTGTACATTTGCCATCTCCCCATTTCTGCCGCCTACTTACCGCTATCACCATCAAGATCCATGTAAAACCTATATATCTGTCTGAAATCCCTCGCGTGCCTAAAATCTAATGCCGCTCATAACAATCTCAGTACTTATTTCTCATAAATAAGTAATGAATAATGGGGTGATGTTCAGTGAGTGTAGTTTTAACATTTCTGTACGATCCACACATATCTCGTGCTTTCGGGGTTTATATCTATTCATCTACTTATAATCTATTAATCATTTAATAAGGAGCAGCAAGAATTTATGCTACGTTCATAATTATTTAGCATTAATGCTAAAATGATATTATTTCCAAACTAAAGAAAAGTGATGAATTGGCGCTTAACATGCTCCACGTTGGGCGCCAATTTTACATATTGTATTGTATTTTCTTAAAGCTTTTATTAGATGCAAAATGAATAGAATTACAATTCTAAACTTATAAAGAAATGCATATTAAATATTTTTATTCTATTTTTTTATCATAATAAGTATAACTTTTCAAAATTCGTTTATTAATTCAAATACCCCGTCGCACAGTGTTGCCAAATTGGAAAAATGTGATTAAAAATGTAATTAATCTTGACAGAAATTGCTACGAAATGGTTCGAAAGTGGTAATAATAGCATGTTCATGTATTTTTAGACAATTTTAATACATTACTAGCCTATTTATTAAATCAGTTAATATTTATAAGAAGAAAATATCATAGTCAAATATGATCATATATTTTAAGACGTTTAATTTAAATTTTAAGAAAAATAACAAAAGACACGAAAATATTCAAGAAAAAATATTACGAAGACCAAGAACAAAAATAAAATAAAATATTTTTAAAAATTTCATGCACTGTTTTCTTAATTTTCTTTATCTTCATCCCTTCCTTTTCTTCGCCTTCGCTTTCCGTTTCTTATTCCTTTTCTTCCTCCGCTCCCTCTGTTTTAACATCGAGAAATTCTTTGAGACGATTTCTTACATTTTTTACGTTTTTCTCTTTTAAAAAAGCGTCTAAAGATATCAATAATCTGCTTAGAGAGTACTGATCCGTATTTGTTCTAGACGATTTCCTAGAAAAATGTTTTCTATACTTTCTAACATCTCTATTTCTTGCTCTTTGAATCTCTTCAGAACGCATTCCGTTAGGAAGTACATAAGAAGAACTTATCAAATGTCCGCGTATTACTATTTTATATAGCGATATGGGCATGTACAATCATTCATATTCGTTTGCATACATTTACGTAAGTTTTTCAGCATATACTTTAAAAGCTTCTACAATTACTTTTCTTCGTAACATGTTATAAATTATGGAGACTTTAAATATGAGTTCTTCTAAAGCTCCATATATTTATTTAGATCTTTGAATTTTTGAAAAAGACACGAACTATTTTAGCTACATTGCACGTACTCCTTCCTTGTAGACATCGATGGTCAAACCCAAACTTTTGTTTAGGTTCTCTTGAATTTTCTTTTTTCTTTCTTTAACAATATGACATAGCTGATTATACAAAGTATTGGTATTCCATGTAATTAAACAAATTACAACTTACATCACACTAAGGAATGCTATAAATCGCTAATAATGCTAATGGAATGCTAATAAATCGATTGCTTTTATTAGGGTTCGTCTCTTTATATACTGATAATTTGATAGTATTTGGATTCAAACCACTTTGGAGTAGGAACTGTTGCGCATTGGTTACTTATACACATATGATTTTATCGTATAACAGTATAACTATGGTGATGTTAGTAGTACTGGCAACAGTAGTAAGGCATACAATGCAACTTTAACTCGTAAATGAACAAAAGAGTTTGAGGAACGAAACTAAAACTTTAGACAAAACTGGCTCTCTAGCATTTATGATTTTTTAGAATTTCTATCTAACTGAAGAAGGTAAAAAGGTATATTTTTTTTATTAGCACTGTAAGTTATGCGGCTTCATTTGCGTTGACAGCATTTTTGGAGAATCACCGTTATAGAATTCATACGTGGATGTATTTCGCTTCCAATTATCGGCAGACACTATCATCTTCAAGGCATAGTTCTCATCATTTTCATGATTTGAATTGACAGTAACTATCTCTTTGCAGCTCCGACGTTTGTGGATTTTCTGACGCTTGTGAAGTATCGCTCAAGTAGTGTGGTGGGATTACTGTTTAACGAAACCGATCGTAAAATTTTGGTCGCGGTCCGCGTTTCTTGTTTTAATTGGCTGTGTTTTACTCATGTGTTTTCCATGTATTCGGTAACCTTTTTCTATGGCCGCTTTTATTTGGCTTGAGAAATAAACTTAGATCATGCAGTTATATGCTAAGAATAATGTGTTGTCTGTGTGATATAGCTAAAACGAATTATTTAATTCCTAAGATGTTTTCCTATTATACTCCCAAGATTTGTAGATACATAGGCACTATCGTTCACAAATTCTCTTGACTCTATAGCCCACTGTTATATGGTAAAGAACTGATTTAAATCTATTTCAAAATAGATATTAAAGAAAACATATAATAGAGGAAAAATTCTGCTTTTTTGATATAGAAATTCGTTTTTGGCGAAGAAATGTGCAAAAATAAACTCAATCAAATAGTATTGATAATTGTCCAATAAAGTGAAACGAATTGCCCAATTTTTCAAAATACCGAAGGATTGATTAGGGACAGAAAGCCTATTAGAACGATAGTGAGTCTAGTAAGTCTACAGGACACTGTAAGTTCCAGAAACATATGAATAATGACTTGATAGAGGAAACTATATGTAGACTACGACAAGTAGAAGATGATATCATGATCTATATATTTTGGAAAAAGTTAAGGCTTAGCAAGTGCACTGTTTCTGGAAATGAGAGATCAATTTCTAAAAATATATGTAATAAAACTGCTATTGATGCTGTTAGGTGCTACTAAAGTTTGAAACTAGAGAACGTGCTATACCTTACACGAAAACCAAACACACACTGTCATTCACAAGAAACATATAGGGCAAAATTTCTTAAACCTAAAACTAACATTTGTGCTAATACACACCTTTATTTACGATAAAGAACCTTTTTAACTGCTATATTTTCTAGGAGCTCATAGAGGTCAGAATATGGTATATGTCCCCTGTCAGCGTTAAATACAGAAAATCTATACCATATTCTGGTCTTTACGAGTTCCTGGAAGATATGCCCGTTGAAAATGTCCTTAAGTGTAAGTGGAAGCGTGTATTAGTGCAGCATTTAGCCTAGGATATATTGACCGATATGTTTCTTGTGGAAGACACTGCATATTTGGTCTTCGCGTAAAGTAGTTCGGGGATTTTGCTGTGTGATCGCAGATTCAGAACTATGATTAATTTCTGCTGATGATGACAACTTAGTCATCGAAATGCACATACAGAATACGAACATTGATATGGTAAGGGTTCTTTTCACCTTTTTTTTTTTGATTAATTCAATTTACTACAGTTTCCAATAAACTTCACTCCAAAACCACGAAATGAAATGTGCTAATCGAACTGAGAATTATACAAATTACTCAATCCATGACAGTTATTTAGAAGAGAGTAAAAATTATCCTTGCTGCGTTTCAGCACATTCAAATAAGTAAATTAATATTAATTGTTACATATTAAATTATCAAATACCAATAATTAACTCAATCATGCCACAGTTGGCATATTTACACTTGTTTTCCTTTCTTCCTTCCAAACGAACAAAAAAAAAGAAAAATCCGAAGCTTTCAACTTTATACAGCTCTGACGATGCAATATTCTTGAGTGGTTTATAAAGTAAATATTTTATGCCGATATTTCGATAAATCATAATTTTCGTAATGGATACATTCAAAATTGTTGGAGGTTTTGCTTTAAGTATTTGTATATGTAACCTTTACGTGTAGTATATATATTGCATGAAGTATCGATTACATTAAGCAGTTCGAGAAAACTTTTCAATCCACAGGTATTGGAAGACTGATAGAAATGTAAGTAATAAAGTTTCCAAGAAATAACCTAAATGTATAAGCGACCGAATATCATGTATTAGACATATTACATTCTCAGGATTTTTTTCGAATCATGGGTTGTGTCAAGACCTTATTATTTATTTATGATGGTAATTTATCGCATTTTCCCAATACTACTTTTACCACACATTTATATTACACTTTTTGATTAAAAAAATACTAATTGTTAAAAAAACTAATCGTTTGAAATTGAGAAAATGTTTAAAAATGAGTTCCCTCTATAAATCTATAAGAAATGAAAAGCATTGGTTATTTTCGAAAATGGATACAACTATTCGATTACGCGGGTAGCCGTTTATATTTCGGGAACTGGCAACACTGTTAGTGTTGCCTCCGATCTGATGATGACATCGTGAAGTTTATATATACCTATATATATATATATATATATATATATATATATATATATATATATATATATATATATATTTACCTTAACAGTTCTATTATTCGGTCGCTATTTCTATTGTTGACAGCAACTTGAAAATTTTATGTCAGCGAAAAAAATGGAATTAACTCGCAAACATTTTCGTGCACATATTTTTCATAACCTTCGGCATGGATTATCTCAAAAAGAATGCATCGATGAGCTGAATTTTTTATATGGTGATGAAGCACTATCGAAAAATACAATATATCGTTGGTATAGTGAATTCAAACTTGAACGGCATTCTTTGGACGATGAATTTCGTGAAGGTCGTCCCACAAATATTGTGTCGGAAAACTTTAATGCAGTGTCTGAATTGATAATGCAAGACCGTCATGTGACATAGATTGAGATCGAAGCATCTCTAGGTATTAGTAACACCAGCATGCATAAGATCCTGCATGAACATTTACTCGTTAAGAAGCTATATTCACGTTGGGTACCACATAATTTGACAACCGCTCAAAAAAGGACACTCGTCGATTGGCACCAAGAAATTCACAAAAAATACAATGGCGGTGCTTCAAAGAATATTTATAAAGTCGTCACAGGTGATGAATCTTGGATCTATACGCATGAGCCCCATAGTAAACAGCAGTTGGTTGTGTGGATATTCTAAGATGAGCCAAAACCAACAAAAGTTGTTCGAACTGGAAACACATCAAAACGAATGGTCGGCTGTTTCGGAAAAACTGATCACGTTGCAACCGCGCCTTTAGAGAATTATAGAACGGTCAATTCTGAATGGCACACAACTATTTGCTTGTCAAAAGTTTTTGAAGAAATATGGAAAACAAACCGAAAACGACAGATCATTCTCCACCATGACAATGCGAGCTCCCACAGGTCGGTTCAAGCAATTGAGTATTTGACCGGGCAAAACATTGAATTGATGAGCCATCCGCCGTACAGCCCTGATCTAGCACCCTATGATTTCTTTTTGTTCCCTCACGTGAAGAACAAACTTCGTGGTCAAGGGTTTTCTACGCCGGAAGAGGCAGTCGAGGCATTTGAAACTCATATTTTGGAGATACCGCCTTCACAGTGGCAGCAGTGCTTTTCAGATTGGTTTAAACGAATGGAAAAGTGCATGGATTTTCAAGTAGAAAATTTTGAAAAGCAGCAAAGCTATTTTCGGTAATAAAACTTTTTTTTTGTTTGCTATTCCCGAAATATAAACGGCTACCCTCGTAGAAAACTATTGGAGTTAAGACTGCTAGCGTTCGATCTGCGACGCGTGATTCAAAGTGCAAGGAATTTAGTAGGTAATAAATATAAGTAAACACCAAATCCTTTTAAGTAGCGTTTTCAGTATGCAGGTACAAAAAGTGGATAAGATTTGTTAAATATTTGCAGCACCGAGTATGTTTTAACAGTTCCTTCATGTAACCGTGTTTGCTGTGAGGAATAAATATTTTTTTATGCAAAAAAAACGATCGTTTGACATCTAATTACGAAATATTTGCATAATAAAAACAATCTTTTTTAATAAGATTTCTCTTAATCTGGTCAAATCTGAATATTTTATTATCACACTATTTCTTTAAGCAATAACTTATTGCTGTTTCTCACGGAGAACACTGTTAAATGAAACTGTTAAAACATACCTTATGCTGTAAATATTTAACTAATCCTAGCCACCCTGTGCATTTTCATACTGAAAACGCTGCTTAAGAAGGTAAATGTTTATTTATATTATTACTCGTTAAATTTCTTGCACTTCTTCGAAGCACGCGGCGCTGAATGAATGTTCGCATTGTAAAATGTATGAAATATGAGAGATAAAGCTTAAGAGATGGGCAAGTTAGTTGGTGTGTCCATTGGTATATTTAATAAATACGATAATCGAAACTGAGGTATTTCCATATGAACTCAAAAGGCCTACAATAAATTGATACATACGAGTATACATAAAAGAAGAAATATCCGACATCAGTAATTCCCGGCCAATATTCTTGTTATCGAACATTTCAAAAATATACGATATATCAACAAACAACTTATAACTTTTTAACTCTAAATGATATTGTTGGTGAATGCCAAAATTGATATATCGTATTAGATCTACCATTAAGGCATTATATTAATTTCTGGAGTCTTAGACAGAATCAAACTATATTGAGAGTTTTTATGAATTAATTATAATAATATGCTTGAAAATTGAATATACAATATTTGTGTAAGTGGAAATGCGCTGAAGTTACTAAAATCATTCTACGAATAAGCTGCAAAGAATAGTAGAAAATAGCACAAGTGGTGGATGGTGGATATTTCCTCTCAATAATTAATGATGAGGCGTGGTGTCTCCCAGAGTTCTATTTTAGGGCCACTATTATTTGTGATCTACATTAAGGGGGTTGCTAAAGATCTTAAATCATTCACAAAATTATTTGCGCACGCATGCCTGTTACTAGCTATGAGAAGGGTAATTAGAGGATGAGGTTAATACAACGCTTAATAATTTTGAATGGGGGCTTCGAAAACATGATTTGGATCGACACGAGAAAGATCTATAACATAAGAAAAAGCTTTCCTTTAAAGAGAGAGAAGATTTTTTTTCCGTAATGGCAATTGCAATTTCACGAGATGGCAATAAAATTATAAACATGTCCAATCACAATAACTAACCAGACGTAATCAATGTTACTAAACATTAAGCCAATATATAAGCTAATATCGGTTATGCTTAAAATGCGATAAATTATATTGTGCATTTACGTCACGATCGTACACACGAGTACATTTTAAACACAGCGAACAAATGGATTTTGTTTCAGAACGCGAGTCACGAATCAGTCATTCTTTATCACGTACTCCGTCGAAATTATCCAGACGCCGGTCGTCGTTGGATTAAACCAATTAAAATAAACATCGTAGTCGTCACAATAAGGTGCTGCCCTTGCCACTTTATGTACGTATATGCAAACGTTCAGGGAGCCTCCCCGCGCCAAACACAGATACGGAAATATTCTGTGCTAACTGCATCGCCTTTCTTCGTGTCTGGAAAGCGAGTAACAACCAGTATTATGTACAGTCTCTGGTTAATTTTTACGACATTGGCTGGGTTTAAGCTCGATTTCCATTTAAATTTAGTTTTAATCATGCAAACGTCGTCTCACGACGAGAATTAAAATGGATTATCAAGAGTAATTGTGCGCCAACAGATCTGAATACTGTAAAATAAATTGTGGCAGACATTATCGTTTATGAAATCTAATTGCAGAGCAGTGTTATGTTTTCATTTCATTTGCTTTAGTAAAACGCAAGGAGTTCGACATGAATACTAAATTTCTTAAGTCTAATAAATTTACCAATATTTAAGGCGATTTATGAATTGTATTTGCAAAGATTTTCACCAAAACAGTCAACCAGACTAATTGCATTTAGTTAGACGAGGGTTATTGGTTACATTATTTGGAACATTATTTTATATATACAGGATGTTAATAAAAAAACTTTGCAGATCATGGCAGCTGATAGTAAACACGAAAACAAGTAAAAACCTTTAATAAATTCAGATTAAACAGAACGTTCATTGTCTTGCACATCGAAATCATCACTTTTGAATTGTCAAAACCGCGCCTCATATGTTTTTGTGGTTGGAGCATGCTCACTATAAATTTCTACGACGATGACTTTCAGCGGATTTTTTCTTTTGATTAAATAAGTAAAGTAATGCCGCAAATGCACTTTTTCAGGCACGAAACTCGATACTTTCAAAGAGGTATAAATCTATGACAGTGTTACTTTCGGAAAATATAACATGTACGGTTTGGAAGCCTGATGTCAGTAGAATATGTGTCAAATTATAGTACTTCATACTTAAGCCCAGCGACATCTGTTAGAAAAACTGGTAATGACGTGGTATACTATATTCATTCATTAATTTTTAAGGTTGTATTTTCATTTACGAGGGTAGTTTGACAAGTAGTGAGAATGGGAAAGAAAAACGAATTTTTTAAATACAAAATAATTTTTATTTTTCAATATATTCTCCTAAAAGATCAATACATTTATTCCAAAGGTGCTCCAATGCCCTTATGCCATATCTAAAATGCGATTCCGGAAGGCTTGCAAAATACTCATTTACTAAGATGATAAGCTCGTCGTTAGACGAAAATTTCTTTCCACCTAGTGCCATTTTCAATTTTGGAAGAAGGTGGAAGTCGGAAGGGGCTAGATCCGGCGAATAAGGCGCATGCGGTACTAATTGGAAATGCAACTCGTGGATTTTGAATATCGCGACTGTGCTGGTATGCGAGGGAGCGTTGTCTAGGTGAAACAGAACCTTTTTCTTTGCCATTCCTGGCCGTTTAGCACGAATCTCAATATTTAATTTTTGTAGAAGTTCTGCATAATATTGTCTGTTTATTGTGGCACCTTTCTGAAGGTAATCAATGAGCAAAATACCCTTCGAATCCCAAAAAATTGATGCCATCACCTTGTTTGCCGATGAAGTGGTTTTCGTTTTCTTTAGAGGTGCAGAACCACGTTCTAACCACTGTTTCGACTGTTCTTTAGTTTTGGGTGTACTGTAGTGTATCCAACTTTCATCGCAAGTAACAAATCGCCTACAAAAATCAACCGAATTCCGCCTGTAAAGGTCCAAACACTCATTGGAAATGCGCAAACGAGTGAACTTTTGATCAGTTGCAAGCAATCGCGGCACCCATCTTGCCGAAAGCTTAGAAAAGCCAGTTTCTTTCGTTAAAATGTGGTGTACGCATTCTGTTGAAATGTTTACCATATCTGCCATCTCTCTCACTTTGAGTCGTCGATCTTGCGTAATAATATTATGAATTTTTATAATCATTTCCTTAGAAGTCACGATTTTGGGTGCTCCAGAGTGCGCTTCATTAACACAGCTTGTTCTACCACGTTTAAATTCATTTACCCATCTACTTATTGTGGCGGATGATGGAGCAGATTCACCTAATGTTTCCCGTAACTCATCTTTTATTTCGGTAGCTTGCATACCCTTAATTACGAAGTATTTAATCACCGCACGATACTCTGCTTTTTCCATTTTAACAAAACGACGTGTTGCTTCTTTTTCAATCAGCTGTCAAAAATAAATTAATCAACCGATTTATCTAAATATCTGAATAATTATTTATTGATTTTATGTTCTTTTTACTCACGCACACTTATGGCAATTGGGAAATGACATCTTGCGATTAGCGAGAACAAAAATGAGGAGATAGTTTGTTGCTACGAGGCGCAAACGGGAGCATAAATCGAACGAGTGCATAGAGGTATTCGTATTATCAAACGTGTTTTAGACTATACGTTTTCTATAAATGTTTCAAATTAAAGCAATGGAATATATACGCTATCGCTCAGGAAAGTTTCGGCACTCGATAAAATTTCGAAAGCATAAAGAAAATGGAAAGAAAATAGCACAAAAATAATTTGTATTGAAAAGAAAGTATTCATCGAAATAATTTTTTCTTTTTTAAATTATTACACATTTTTCTCATCGAAATATTCTTTCGCATTTAACACGCGTCACAGGTAGTATTCTAACAGTTAATTGTCTAAGCGTGTCTATAGAAATATTGTTCTATTCAGATTGAAGAAGCCACCAAAGATAATCCTTTGAAATTGGACAGTAACTTATTATTTTTCTATCGATTTACCATAACAACTCTAAGATGTAGTCTCTGAGGAAGTCGGAATAATTTACACCCTATTAGCTTCTGTCCATTAAGCGCAGTCCTGAGGAAGTAGCATTATGTTCGAGAATCCTTCTATAGTTCTCTTTGTGCCGCCTATTTCTACGAAGTACCAGTTTCTACCATACAGAAACATCCTCATTTGCTCGTGCTTAGCTCATCGGAAAAATATTTCACGCCTTTGCCCAGACTTCAAATTTGGATTCATATGTCCAAAGCACCTTAGTTCAACCATTCGGTAAGTTGCGAGATTTTTGTGACCAATGTAATCGTTTTTGTCGATTTCCTCGTCGCCCCAGTAATTTCCTCAATGCAACGCGTCCATACATATCAGCTTCTTTTACTTGGCGTTTAGTTTTAATGAACGCAATAGCATTTTCAGGTCCGCGATTAATTTCGGGCACTGTTAATCGTCGATTTCGTTTCATCTAAGAAGTTTAATTTGTAAATCTTCAGCGGCCATTGTTATCTGAGAAGGACTTGGTTGATTATGACCCTCGACAGACCGTTGCACCATTGATTTTTTTACTGCTGTATTTCAGCAATTGCACGTTCTGAATAAACCTGCCCCTGAAGCGCAATTATGAATGATCGATTTTGTATGCTCATTGATTTTTCTTTTCGGTATTTTAAAATACAATTGCTTAATATTAGATATTTAACTCTAACAAACACAGACAATCACGTCAACAATAAACTTCTAATATGCTCTATAAATGACAAACAACGACTAAACTATATTTTAGTAAAAATCTGTCACTTTTCACGTTGCAAACAATCTCGGGTGCAAGCAATTTGGTATTCCCAAATAAAAAAAAAATGGGCCCCAATAAAACAAACAATAGTAAAATTTCTCCATTCTAGAAACAAGTACCTGAAATCTTATTTTACATTCATCGTACAGTGTTGCGTATTAATATTATGATAATTTAATAGGTGCACAACATTATACCTTGTTTTATAGAATCTTAGTAAATGCCCAAATTTCTATGAGCGGTACTGTACAACATATTTTTTTACAAATAAATTCTAAATATTAAGATACTCGAAATTGTACTGTTTGGTGGCTTAATTAGTTAAAGCAATCGCCTAGAAAACGATAGATACAGGTTCGAGTCCTGGTCAAAAGTATAAAATTCTTAATTAATTTTTTGGAATTTGCTATAACAACAGAATTCTAGGAAATGTTAATTGTCATTAATTTCCTATCGGCGAGCGCTTAGTTATGTGTCTATATACAATTGTAATCATCGAAACATGATTGTGCGGTATAACAATTAGATTTTCTGCTTGATGTAATTTATTATGTGGCTAGAAACAGTACTGCATGATGACTTAATTGGTTAAAGCAATTGTCTAGGAAACGATAGATTCCGGTTCGAGTCTTGGTCTAATAAAGAAAATTTTTAATTAATAATCTGTGATTAATAATAACGATGGAGTAGTAGGAAATATTAATTTTCTTTATAAATAACATACATTATTTATTTATTTAAATAGCTATTTAAAACAAAAACAATTTTCTTGTGTCAAATCGTCACGCTGTTATAAAGACGATTAGAAAAAACCGACCGGTTGCTATGCAACTAAGAATAAAACCTGCTAGTGGAAAATTAAATTTTTTTCACGTGAAACATTCGCTATTAGGTTGTAGTAGAAAAAACATATCGACTGTACGTTTTTTCTTTTCCACATCTCATTTCACATACGTATTAATACACGGTTTTTTCTTTACATTATTTATTTGCCACTTAATATACCTGTTAGTGATAATTTATATTTTGAAAAGATATAATCCCGTATTCTCACGCATTTGCAATATTTATTTGTTTCTTTTTTATATGATTCTACACGAAACATTTTACCGTTAGTCAGTCAAAGAATACATATTTTTTACTCAATTAATGTAAACGTTCATGTCCGTTATTGATTTGAAAAAGATATCTTCATTTGTTTCATTTGTAAATATAATTGATTATTCATGTTTGAGTAAATATAATTGAAAAGCTTACCTTATTGTTTTCCTAGATCGCATAGCTGATAATCTTAAAAAAAACACGGAGCACTAGATCAAACAAAACAACGTATTATTTGTTTGAAATCGAAATACAAATCGCACTTCATTAAACTTGACCGTCCGATAAGAATTACATGAAAGTGAATTCAAATTATTATGTCTATTCCGCGGAAAACAACGCACATACGCGTGCTTGTCACAAGTTAACGCTGCCAGTTGTCGAGTAATGTCGGTAAAGCAGAGTTCGTCTGTTGTGTGTGCGCCCTCTGTAAAGTAGAAAACAAATTCAATAAAGAACAAGTACGATTTGTTTAGAATAACTGAAAAATTATTTTGATTAATAAGATAGAAATCAAGGTCCTTGCATTTAAGTTTGTACATGTACGAGACTACATATAGTGTTCAGGGAAGCACTCATTTTTTTGGTTAAAACATGGTTACTCTCGCTAACCATCAGCTGGGTTTACCCACGTTTGCAAATACACGCAAGCAGCAACAAAGCACGTCATAATGTACCAAATGAAAGGACAAAGACATATTATCAAATTTTATGTTAGTCTGGGAAAATCTGCAGTGGAAAATTTTTTCTATGTTTAAGAGGGCGAGTTTAAATGTAATCTGAGGGTGTGAGTTGCCAGATGGACCAGATAACTAGTGTAATTGAGGGAACCATCAACACTGGAGGAGTAATTATTTACACAGAACTATGTTCAAATATAACGCAACACGAAATACCTGTTGAAAGTTCTTTGCACAAATATATGAACATATTTGTGCTCATTGGATATCGCGTTTGCTAACATCTGATCACAAAGCGAATAGAGTAATTAGTCATTGTGAGTACTGAAAACAGTATTTTTTAGAGGAAGGCGAAGAGTGAAGATGAAGCAGTCAAGCACGTTGTGGGCAGATGCTGGAGGAGCATTACAATGAAAGAGTGTGCGCAAAAACTTTCGGCTATAGCTTTGATCATAACATTTTTTATTGCAAGGGAGTGCGTATACGTATAGTATCTTATATGATACTACAGTAGAGGTCAATAATTATAAAGTCCTTTTGCATCAGCTAATAAAAGATTACTTTTTCAGCAAATGACCTGAAAATTAGTCTGATTAGAAAATTGAAGCTTCACTAAAACAATTGTTGTTGTGTACCACATCTGCTATATAGTTCTGTTAATAGATAAGTTAATGCATTGGAAGCAGCTGAAACTATTTGTGCCGTTTATGGAGAAAATGTAATTGGGGAGAGTAGAGCACGAAAATGGTTTTCTCCGTTGGAAGAAGAAGGATATAAACGATTCTTAATGTCCAGGAACACCATTGGACTTTGATGAAGGTTGTCTGAACGCTTAAGCTCATGACGATCTACGGGAATGGGCATTATAAAGAATTGTAACCAATCGACCATAATAAAGAATTAATGAATTTTGAGTTCAATAAAAACCTTAAGATCTTTTGCATTAATCTGACATTTTGTAGGAAACTCATCAAGAGAGTGCTACGGATATCATAGTAAATGTTGTATATACGAGGGTAGCCGTTTATATTTCGGGAATAGCGAACAAAAAAAAATTTTTGTTATCGAAAATAGTTTTATTGCTTTTCAAAATATTCTCCTTGAAAATAAATGCACTTTTGCATTCGTTTAAACTAATCCGAAAAGCATTGCTGCCACTGTGAAGCCGGTATCTTCAAAATATGAGTTTTGAATGTCTCTTCCAGCGTAGAAAATCGTTAACCACAAAGTATATTCTTCACGTGTGGGAACAAAAAGAAATCACAGGGTGCTAGATCAGGGCTGTACGGCGGATGGCTCGTCAATTCAATGTTTTGCCCTGTCAAATATTCAATTATTTCAACCAACCTATGACAGGTCGCATTGTCGTGGTAGAGAATGATCTGTCGTTTTCGGTTTGTTTACCTTTTTTCTTCAAAAATGTTTGACAAACAAATAGCTGTGTCCCATTCGGAATTGATCGTTCATCACCTGTGACGACTTTATAAATGTTTTTTGGAGCACCGCCATTGTATTTTTTGTGCACTTCTTGGTATCAATCGACGCGAGTCCTTTTTGACTGGGTGTCAAATTATGTGGTCCTCAATGTGAACATAGCTTCTTAACGGCTAAATGTTTATGCAGTATTTTATATACGCTGGTGTTACTAATACCTAGGGATGCCTCGATCTCACAGTTTGTTACATGACGGTCTTGCATTATCAGTTCAGACACTGCATTAATGTTTTCCGACACAACATTTGCGGGACGACCTTCACGAAATTCATCATCCAAAGAACGCCCTCCAAGTTTGAATTCACTATACCAACGATATACTGTAGTTTTCGATGGTACTTCATCACCATATAAAGAATTCAGCTCGTCGATGCATTCTTGTTGAGATAATCCACACCGAAAGTTATTATGAAAAATAATTGCATGAAAATGTTCGCGAGTTAATTCCATTTTTTCGCTGACATAAAATTTTCAAGTTACTGTCAACAATAGAAATAGCGACCGGATAATAAAACTGTCAAGGTAAATATATTGTCAAAAATGAGAAAATTTACGATGCAATCATTAGATAGGAGGCAATGCTAACAGTGTTGCCAGTTCCCGAAATATAAACGGCTACCATCGCATAACCACATACATAAATAGATGTTAAAAGTTCAAGTGAACTAAGCATAGAATTTTATCCTATAAAAACGAACGAAAATTTGTAATAAAAAACAAAAGTTTGCGTAGAATATTTGTATCATAAACCCATTCTCGGTGCACGAGAAAATAGTCATAAAGTGTAATGGAATGAATAATAACACATAACAACGCCAGACAAATTGCTGAACTATCCATAATCTCGTGAACTTAGCAAAGATTACTGTGAAGCGTCTCGGTACTTACATAAATCAGTTGACGGAGCGAGAATAAGTTTCCCTTACAACTTTCTAATACGGAAGGGGAGATGCTCTGTTGTGCATGAAGTGGCAAAATACGTGTTTTCGGAATGGTGAACAAATTATTATTGACTGCATTTTCGATATCGCATTTGGGTTATGCTGTTGAAAAATCGCCGTTATTATTTGGTCGTCGTGCATTTCATTCTCTATTCGTTTTGGAAATTGTAGATTAAAACGTTAGTCATAGGTAAAGTCGTTCTTCAGAAATTCAATTTATTTTGAAATATTACGATAAGTGGTTCCTTTATAGCAGTCTGGCGTCTCATTTTAAACTATTATATAATAATATAATAATAAAAATATTATTAATGTTAGAAAATTCGGAAGCTAAATTGTGCTGGAACAGAAATATTCTCACATGTCATACAATAATACGCAATAGATCAGATATTACATTAACTCACAAAAATACAAAGAGAAATATTCTCACATATCACACAATCAGCAAAACATACAAAGAAACACTATAAATGTATATCCTATCAGAGGAGATACAACAAGAATGGCATCAGAAGCAGAACAATTTCTACCACTTGATTAATAATAATAACGGCTTAGAATTGCAAAGTTTGTACCATAGCTAACTGAATTCAACATTGTACAGACTTTATTAAAGACTCAAAAAAGGACGAACATATCACGTATTCTATTGTAACTGACAATGAGACGTGGTGTTTTAATATGATTCAGAGACCAAGCGTCAAAGCTCTGAATGGAAGCATCCAAGAGAAAAAAAGCCGTTTGGAGAAGTCAAAAATGAAGACAATGTTGATTTGTTTTTGTGATTCGAAATGCATAGTGTACAAAGGGTTTGTACTAACTAGTCAAGCAGTCAATACTGTGTATTATCTTGGTATTATGAAGCGTCTTTTGGCGCGTATTCGTCGTTTACGCCCTTAATCTTGTGAAAATGATAGCTGGCGTTTGTTTCGTGATAATGCACCATCTCATCGCTCGACGCTTATTATTGATTTTCTAACTACAAATAGAATTATTCACCGTATTCACTGGATTTGGCCCCCCTGTGATTTCTATCTATTCTCCAAACTACATTCGACAGTGGTTTTGAAGGACATCTCTAAAGATAAACTTAAAAATCCATTCGACATGTTAATTGACCGTGCAAAATGTTGTATTGAAGCCGAAAACGACTACTTTGAAAAAGATAAATGAATTTCATCAAAATAGTAGGCTTTGTTTTTATTTAAAAAAAAATCGGTTTTCTATGCAACAGACTGTGTATATATCTATTCTATGATAATTAATATTACTTTTAAATTATTTTATATCTTTTAATTGAGAAAATTAAAATATAATTTATCTAATAATTATCCTGATTTACATATGCAGTTTATAGTCCAATCAATTACTACGCGTTAGAGGTGTATAGTACATGCACAAATTCACCGCCAAGTAACTTTGTTCCAAGTGTACATATTTAATTAACAAAAAGTAGTTTAAGTTAAAGTGCAAATATAATATCTACATACTATCTGCTTCTGGGTTTCCGGGCTGGAACCGCGTCACCAGTATATCTGCCGACGTTTCGTAACCATTTGTATGGGACATCTTCAGGGCTGAACTACTGCACTGAAACTGGTGTAAGTCGATGGGGGTCAGGTTTATATACGGATAATGGGTCATGGGTCAATGGAGCGTTACGGTTGCAGTTGGGTAGTTTGAAGATACAGGATTGCCAAACGTTGTGTAGGGGGTAGCCATCATCGCGGTTAAGGTTATTGGGGTGCTTAAAGATCTTTATAGTTTCACAGATTTTGCGACCATAGAAATGGTTAGTGCGGGATAGGATGGATCTTGGTCGAATTAAATTGAATATGGTGCCCGGTTTCCAGCCTATGCTCGGCAAGTGCAGAACCGGCTATGCGCAGCAACCTAGTACAACGCTCATGTTCAGAAACACGTGTGCCGACAGACCGCTTTGTTTCACCAATATATGCCCTGCCGCATGAACAAGAAATCCTGTACACACCAGGTGATTCTAAAGAAACATGGTCTTTTACGGAAAAAGGGTCAGATAATTTGGAATGGGGTTTGAAGATGGTTTTGATGTTGTTTTTGAGAAGAACCCTACTGATGTGGTCAGTAACACCTTGTATATAGGGTAGGTAGGCTTTAGAGAGGGGGAGAGATGATGTAAGCTGTGTTGGGGGATTTTGGGATTAAGATGTCGATCTATGGTTCGCTGAATATTATGGTTGGAGAAATTATTATTAATGCCAACCGCTTGGCAATCCTGTATCTCCAAGCTACCCAACCGCGACCGTAACGCTCCATTGACCCATGACCCATTATCCATATATAAACCTGTCCCCCATCGACTTACACCAGTTTCAGTGCAGTAGTTCAGCCCTGAAGATGTCCCATACAAATGGGTACGAAACGTCGGTAGATATACTAGTGACGCGGTTCCAGCCCGGAAACCCAGAAGCAGATAGCATGGACCACGACCGCGGAAGTCTACGTACCAAAATAATATCTACATACATTATATACTACTAGACACAAAACAAAATAAAGTTGTGCATAATAAAGGTGAAACAAAGAAATTGAAAATTTGTTATTTGTGGTAATATGACAGCAATCTCGTCAAATATAGGTGATTAGTCTTACTATTAATGCAAAATGCAGGTAATTAATATTACAAATAAAAATACAGCAGATCTTCTTATTTGTAAATTTCTTCAATGAATAAAGATAATGAATTATAAAGCAGATACTGCCGTATTCGTTAATTTATTCACAAATGACAGGTAATTATATATGTATTAATACTAGCAATGATTCAAACAACTTTAAACTGTTCATATAGAGTCATAAATTATGATAATCTTAGTTAATATAGGCTATTAAGATGTAAAGTTGATAGTACAAATCTTTTTAGTTTTTAACAATATATGAAATGTCCTCGAAGCTAGCAATTTAAATAAATTTGAATTATTCACATCGGTGATGATTATAAACATTATTTTAATACATCTCGACTATAGAGGAAAAACAGAATTCACAACTCATTGGGAATATTAATAATGCTACGTATGTAAGTAATCCCACCGTATTCCTAATAAAATATGTTGCAGAATACGAGGTAAATACGAACACATACATATGATGAATAAGTATTTTCTTGTTCTCACGTTATAACGGTTCTAGTTTTTACCTGATGTCATTAGATCTAACTGCAACCAAAACACATACATTTGCATTATATAAATAATATTAAAATGTTGTGGGAACTTTTAATACAGTAACTTATAAGAAAGCTACTAATCATGATACATACAATAATTGCTGAGAGAAATAATAATAAAAGTACTGACAGACGTCTATATAAGTATTATAAAGTATTGGTTTAGAAGTTTAATGAGTCTATTAAGTAAATATGTGACTGTATAATAGTATATACAATAAAAATGTATTGTATCCATTTTTTATTGCACTTCTAATATTAATGAAATTTATTCTTATATAGTTCGAACCACAAAAGTTTGCCGGTGTATCAATAACGCTGCAAAATACATATACCGGCATTTGTTAAATCTGCGGCAGTCACAAGTGTTAAAGAAAGAAAGGACGCAAACTTTTTTCTAATAGAGTTACGCGCTACATCTTGTCAAGAAATCGTGAACCAATAGAAACAGACGCACGCAGCATGTGTATTATGCACACCTGTGTCACACATAATACAGATAAAATAGTGTTTTAACTTTCGACTTATGAACTTTGTCTTTTCTACGGTTCCGATATTGTTATATTTCTTGTATTTTACCGCTGTTAGTTGTAATTGTTCTAACAGCTACTTTATCATATTTATTTCATCATCCCTATAAGTTTACACTTAGGTAACCTACGTAGACAACTTTTACATTTGTTATTTACAGGTTAGGTATAGTCACACCAGGTGCACGTCTTGATTCTAATTACCAAGACTTTGTTTATAAGTTGTTGCAATATTTTGAAGCTAACAAATGCAACGGCCGTCCATTATTGTCCGTTAATTCTGTACAAGGGGTAATATTATACCGTGCTTTCATATTAAAATGCTACCAACACCGTATCATATCTAGATACCGAATGCCGATCAGAATGTAAAGTGGTGGGGCGCGAGTCAGTCGAATCACAACAACGATTGACTACAGATTACAGATTAAGTAGTTGTTCGTGGTACTTGGCGGAAGGTCTATCGCTGACTGTCTAAATTGTTTACGTTCAAAAATTAATAAATTATAATTACTTTTAACTGTACAAGTTTCGCATTGAACTAAAAGACGTTTCCTAATAAAACGTTTAAAAATTAAAAAAAAACTCTTAAAGAAGTTAAAAAATAAAATAGCTTCTCGGAACTTAAAAAATACTCTTTAAACAGAAAATAAATATAACTTGCCAAAACTTATAAAATACTTTTTAAATACAGAAAATAAATTCAATTAATTAAATTCTCAAATGTCCCTCCTGCTTGCGCTAAACAGTACCCCAATCTATTATAAAATTCATTTCGAACACTGGCCAGTACATGAGGATTAATAATTTGGAATTGGTGTTCGTAATTCTTCCAAATTATTAGCCCTTTCATCTTGATGCCCATATAATTTTGATTTTATGTAACCCCATAAAAAAAGTCATTAGGGGCTAAGTCTGGTGACCTTGGTGGCCAGTGAATTGTACCACTATTAAATATAACTCTTTGGGGGAATATATTATTTAAATATTCATTCACAATGCTAGTTCCATGGGCCGGACAACCAGCATGATGGAACCATACGTTCTCTAAATTGGGATTAATAGTTCTCAAAGCAGGGACAATGTCGTTTCGAAGAAGATTCAAATATATTTCCCCATTTAAATTTTCTTCAATAAAGAATGGACCAATAATGTTATTCCCATAAATACCAGCCCAAACGTTCAATTTTTCAGGATACTGTGTCCCCGTATTCAATTGTCGATACTCATTTTCAATAGACTAATATCGAAAATTCGACGGATTGTGTTTACCGTGCAACGGAAACGTGGATTCATCGGTAAACACGATAGTCTCAATGAAGTGTTCATTCGCAGTTACACGTTCTATTGTATTACAGTTTCACAAAATTTCATTCTGCGGTGTTGATCAGCATGAAAAATTTCCTTATGAGTTTGGTATTTATAGGACGTGTATTTATTTTTCTTTAATATCTTATGAACTTTACCCACGCTAATACCTATCTCTTCTGATATTTTAGATATAGTAATATTGGAATTTTCTTCGACCATTGCGCACACCATGACTTCCTGCATTTCCTTATCGTTATTTATTCTCCGTATTTTATCACATTTACATCCCAAAATGCAACCTTCTGATTTAAACTTTTTAACTACTAATGATGTTGTTGTTAATGCAGGAAAGGGACGATCTACATACTTTTCAGAGAAAAGGTGCTGGATACGCCGTAAAGAATTCAAAGCCCATGTTATCATTTGAATTCTTTCTTCCAATGTATACATTATCAAAGTAATATAATTAATAAAATATTTAAATTTAAAGGTCTTACCGTAACACACTCTCCCAAATGCAAACCACGAATGACCGTTAATACGATATCGATACGCCTACAGTCAAATTAGTGGTGGGGCTGCAGCTAGTACGATCAGTAGTCAGTTATAGTCGTGATTCAAATGACTCACGCCCCACCACTTTACATTCTGATCGGTATTCGGCCGCTAGACCCGAATATGATGTGGTACAGTTTTCGTAGCGTGGTAAAATGAATGCATGGTATGTCATTTTTGCTTTAGAAAACAAATTTCGAAAAGCATTATTTTAGGGAATAGCCGCAGCATTAGGTATTTCTGTTCGAACAGTGTTTAATGTCAAACATAGGAAGGAAACTGAAAGTGCATTACTAGTAGGAGCTTATAAACCACGTAGCAAGTTGGTAGGTCGAGATATAGATGAACGGGTGAAAATGGAAGTTCATAATATTATCGGGTTGTTACAAATGTAATGTCCGTTTTTTTCTTCAGTCTGAACTGAATCGCATCTGTGTGAAGACGTGTGTGTTTTTGGTGAAAATTATTATTGTATTTGTAGGAAAGGGTATTTATTTTGAAGTGTGTACCTGTTCCATTTCTTGGAAAGCTTAATACTCCTGTCCTTGTCTCGCCTATGGAAATGCTGTCGGCAAGAGATATTCGAGCAATTTACCTCTTTCAATTTAAAAAGGGATTAAATGCAGCTGCAGCAATGCGAGAAATTAATCAGACGTTCGGTGAAACCACGTGTAATGAACGCACATTACGGCGATGGTTTAAAAAATTCAGCGAGGGAAATTTTGATTTGGAAAATGAGCCTCGCGGATATGCGCGTAGCACCGTTAATGACGACGAGCTGCGTGTAGAAGTTGAAAGTAATCCGTCGACAACAGTACGTAGCCTTGCAGAAACATTTCAAGTGTCCATTGCCACCATTAGTCGTCACCTTTCTTAGATTGGCAAAGTGAAGAAACTCGATCGATGGGTGCCGCACCAATTAACGGAAGCCAATAAGTTCCGTCGATTAGAGGTGGCTACCTCTTTGGCTAATCGACAGAAAGTTGAACCGTTTCTTCATCGAGTTGTAACGTGTGACGAAAAGTGGATACTTTATGATAATCGGAGACGGTCAGGACAATGGTTAGATCGAGGTGAAGCACCAAGACAGCATGCACGAGCATCACTTCACCCGCGAAAGATTATGGTGACTGTATGGTGGCCCAGTAAGGGTATTATTCACTATTCATTTTTGCAACCTGGTGAAACCATCACGGCAGCGTCCTATTGTGCCGAACTGGAAACTGTGCATGGAAAATTGAGCCGCTTGCAGCCCTCACTAGTCAATAGACATGGACCATGGACCCATACTTCTTCATGATAATGCAAGACCTCATGTTGCACGACAGACAATCCAAAAACTTTCGGAATTTGGTTACGAAATTCTCCCTCACCCACCTTATTCACCTGACCTTTCGCCAACTGATTTTCATTTTTTCCGAAGTTTAGACAATCACTTAAAAAATAGGGACTTCCCTGACCGGGAGTCTGTAATAGCAGTGTTTGAGCAATATGTGAGCCGTCAAAACCTAGATTTCTTTTCAAAGGGAATTTTTCAGCTTCCAGGCCGTTGGCAACAAACTATTGATGTAAATGGAGACTATTTTGCAGAATAAATATTTATATTTTTTTAAATTTAGACTTTTTTTATTCCTTACAAAATCGGACATTTCATATGTAACAACCTGATATATACGACATGTACAAAGAACTTACATACTTAAAATCTTTCCATAAAGAAGTGCTTATACTATAATTCCCAACCGTCGATGATGACCATAACGATGAGAAAATGTGAACTATTTGAAGTAGCAAAGCGGCATAAAAAGCAAAAGGTCTATGAAGTAGATAAATTGATAAGAAAAGGTGGATACGAAGCACTCCGAATTCCACAATAACGTTGTGATTCAATGCAATCGAACTTGTTTGGACATGTTCAAAAACGCACTATAATAATGTTGGTGGAGGAGGATATGGAGATGAAAATGTTTTAAAAATGTGGCAGTAATCTTTAAATATCTGCACACCAGATTTTTGGAAGCAATGTATTCGACATACTGATGCATTAATAGGGAAATGGTATGAAAGAGAAGCAAATTTTGACGCTGATGAAGACATGGGCAGTGAATAACTATATTAGACTTTTTATTTTTTTTGTTGGTTTTATTATATTAAAATTTAAAATGTTATTTACTTTTTCATTTACACTTCCTGCCGACATCTTACTTTATACGACAGTGATCACGTGATCGGAAAATATTTCTGATTTCAACTTTAGATATACTAATATAATTTCTAAAATTAAAATTAAAATTACATAGATTGTCAAAGTTTTCTTTTGTTTAATTTTTTAATTATTGCACAGTTGTTTAAAATATTATAGAAAGCAGCGTGCTTTCTATAATATTAAAATACGTACATAACAAATAACAAATTACAGTAAGAAATCAAGGAAAATCATGTAGTGAGAAATAAAGCGTCGGAGAATAAAGTGAAGAGTCTATAATTATGTTACTATTAGTCTGAAAGCCTGATGGTAAGAAAAGCACAGGTAGACCTACGTTCAGATAGCTAGCAGGAACAGTGGAAGACCTATGAATAGCAGGGGTCAATAACTAATTGATCAAAGAAAACATAGAACAGAAAAGCATGGGGTCAAATAAGCCGAAAAGTTTGAAAATTGGGATCGAGACCAATATTAAAATAACGATTGGTATTCTAGAAAATAATTATTATATATATACGCGCAAATATATAACTAGTAATGAGAGAAATTAGTTCTTCATCTCTCGAGTAACAATGGAAGAACTTATTCTTTCATTAGTAATTTAATTATTCTCTCTATGAGGCCGAAGACGCCTCTGCTCGGGAACTGCGAATGTTTGATGAACCTTGGATAGGCGAAGCGCTCGTAGTAGTCAACTACAAATACCTTCAGAAATGGTACGGTGTGAAGGTAAATGGAATATTTCTATACATTATGCTATATTTTTAGAGAAGAAACCACACCCAAAAGTTTTGTTAAATTGGTATTGAATCTCATAGGGACGAGAAAAGGCTGTAAAAGGATTTTAAGTGTAGGCGAAAAAGAACATTTTATCCCTCTCTTTCTCTCTCATATTATCATACGACATGTACAATATCTCTAGAGAATTCTTTACTTATCAAGTTTAAGTTTGGAAGTATTTTCCATTTAAACCGTCTCTAATTAACGACATATCATGAAATAACAAACTAAACAAGTGAATTAGTTAACTCTGAAACGTTACGGATCGTGGCGTTGACTTGTTGACTAAGAAACGTAACCTTTTGTGCAGAGAACTTTCTTTGTCGTCGGTAAACTTCAGCCGAAGTCACATTACGGGTAAACACACTTCATAACGAAACGACATGTCATAAAATAAGGATTCCGGGCACTTCCCATCGAGCAACGTCTTCGTTTCCATATCATTGTGCGTGCGCTCTTACTTTGTAGTCCTTTCGACTTTTCATCTTCAAAAACGTATCGTTCCCGGTAATTACCTACGCACAAAGGACAACTCCCAATGTTAAACGCGATAGTTCGACTCCGAATAAGATTGGAACCCTTTCGGAAGGGAGTCGCTGAGAGTACGCTTGAAAAAAGATCTTTCGAGCCTTTGTAATTATGTACGATAATAAGGATGAGGAATACAGTCAATACAGTATGCAAGGTATTTTATGCTATTTTCGAAATGTTGTCTTTCATTACTTTCAAATTGAAAGTTGTTCCAAGTTGTTTTTATGGTACGATGAAATGAATAAATTGTGTGTTTTCTTAACAAAAAGATATGAATTCAGATACTAAAAAATTCTGCTTAATCTTAATGAAACTTCCGAGTGCAATTCAAGTTTAACTCCCTTTGAAATAATGTCTTTCGTACTTTGGATATGTATTAGGTATCTTAACTGTGATCTCTTGATTATTTAGTATGAATATCTAATGAGGAAAACCAAAATCAAGTGCATCAATACTTGCAAACAATTAGTACAGATTACGAACTAGACATCGAGAGGGAATCGTCAGTTATTAATAAAAAAATTGACACCAGCTTATGAGGAAAGGCGACTCCGTTGTGTACGGTTCTTGGTAGATTTTTGGATTGGTATTACAAGTTGTGATCTATGGCTCCTATTCAACTTGTCCATTCGTATGGTTTTAAGTATTTCCCTTCTTTTTTTAGCCTTTGTTTTCAGTTCTTCACTTCAATTCATCGGTAGAGCATGCACCAGGTATGCGATAGGGTTTGTATTTTCCATGATATTATCAAAAGAAGTAGCTGCTGGAAGAAACCTGTCGAAAGTGCTTAAAATAGATATATCTTTAAAATAATAGAGATTTGATATAGAGACAGTGCTCTAAAACTTTGTTTTAGATAATATAATGGGAGTAAACCATTTGCCAAGAATAGGGGATATGTTTCATTTGAGATACTGCTATCGTGATTACATTGAAAAGAATATTTAGCAAGACTGAAGAAATTAAGAAGGGAATTAGACAATGCAGCAAGGCAGTTGTTAAATTAAATTAAAACTCGTGTAGATATTTGGTTGTTAAATTAATGCCCCAGGGGATAGTGAATATTGTGTAAACGAGTGTCCAAGATAGATGTTTAAAGATATATGTGGAAAAATCAAAGGTCATTATCCAAACAATTAGAATATAAAAAACCTATTGGTTTGAGTACAAAGGGTACTAGGAAAGCTTTGCAATATGACGATGGCATCGTGGTCACGAAATGAGATAAGGGCAGTTTTGCGTTATAATTTTGTGCATGGTTTAAACATAGACCAGTTCTTCGAAGAAATGACTCTTGCACTAGGTGATGTTTGTCTACATCGCACAACGATATTCAGCCGATGTAAAGAATTCCAAAGGGGACATTTAACTGTGGAGGATGCTCGGAGGCCGTGAAGGCCACGAACGTCAGTTACGAAGGAAGACGTTACTACTGTGAGGAAAATGCTTGGCGAGGACAGGCGAGTGACCTACCAACAGATAGAGGGTACTTCAGGCCTAAATGCACCAGCAATTCGTTCGATTCTGCATGATCATTTGCATGTGAACAAACTTTGTTTTCTCTGGGTGCCGCATCGACTAACTGAAGAGCAGATGATACGACGGGTGACTTGGTACCGGGAGATGCTAAAAAAGTTTAATAAGGGACAATCTCGGTATGTGAACAACACCGTGACAGGTGACGAGACTTGTCTGTACTATTACGATGTGCCGACCAAAGCTCAAAACAAAGTTTGGGTCTTTGATGATGAGGACACACCCGTAGTTGTCAGAAAATCTCGATCTGTAAAGAAGAAAATGTATTTTTCAAATCGAGTGGAATTGCGGAACGCGTCGTTTTGGACACACAGAACACAGTCACAGCTAAGTGGTATACTGAACAGTGCCTGCCTAAAGTCATTGAATCTATGAAGAACCTGCGGCCAAAGTCAAGAATGGACACCTGGTTCCTCCATCACAAAGTCTGCACCGAATATTTGACCACGATAGGATTGAAACTTCTCGAGCACCCTCCCTACAGTCCAGATCTTACTCCTTGCGACTTTGCACCGCATGTGAAAATGAAGCTAAAAGGGAGGCGGTTTTCCAGTGATGAGGATCTTCCGCGGCTTTGGACAACGAGTGTGGAGAGGTGTATTGAGTGTAGAGGAAATTACTTTGAAAAAATTAAATAAACAAAGCTGTATTGCAAAACTTTCCTAGTACCCTTTGTACATTAAAGTATGTTATAAACAGAAAGATCCAAACGAAATTAGTCTAAACTTGACCATCTGCCTTTTTATAAAATAAATGTGTCTATGTTTTCTATAAAAATTAGTAAACATCACTTGATAGCAAAACCAAAAGTCGAAATTTTGTTGGCCAGTGTTATTAAAGTAAAAGGAATTAAACGTATCGTTAAGTATTTGTCAAGATGATTCTTTAGCGGCGGTAAAATCGAACTGCGAGATAACAGAAATAACTTTCCTATATGTTCAACTTTTAATTACATATAACACCGACAATAATCTCAGAACAGTAATTACGACTGTCTCTAATTATTATTGATTACTCTTATCGATCGTCACGTATCAATGGCAGTATCAGTAATGATAATCGCGTATCTGGAGAGACGCAAATCTTATTCTTGAACTGTCACTTCTTGGAACGTTTTTCGTTTCTTTCTTAAACAAGGTGGCCAAATATAATAACGCCATGAATATTGAAAATCATAAAATAAGAACATCCGAATATCATAGAGCATGCAATTTAACATTTAATATTGGTAAAAAAATTTGTATAAAGAAGCAAATTTGATAACTGTTCAAAGATTACGATGGTGATTACTAAAAGAGTTTCAATAAATAAGTTAACTTTTTTTATTTAGCTATTCTCGATACTCTTTGAACACAGAATTACATATTTTTTAGAAAATTTCACGTAGTTCATTACTTGTGATATTCGTTAAAGATGTTTATTTTAAGATATTGGAATGACGTCGAAAACTAAAGTGATATTTGTTTAATATCTTTAGAGTAAATAGAATTCGACTTATTCTCACGAGCTTATGAAATAACACTGCAGTTTCTAAGTATTTGATCTCATTGAACAATATACGAAACAAAAATGCCAGGCACTATTGTGTTTTCCACGTTTTTGTCTTACTCCATAAGTCAATTATGATGGCGTGAAATACGAGAAACCCGGGCTTTTCCCGCGACTCTCTCCCTTCATAATATCGGTCGCTTGTCTTTGCCGCGTAGAAGCCGGTATATGGAATACTTTTCGAAACAAAGGATTCTGTACCTTCTACATTTTCACTCGCTATTGTGGCGTGTCTTCTTTTAGTATACTGATGCGCCAGCGGAAACGGAAGAATGAATTGAAACGAGCCCGGGGTGTTGAGTGGCTAGTGCACATAAGATGCCGCACTCGAGGAAGGTGTTTTAAAGACTCACATAATTGAAAATGGAGTATCGTTTAAATTAAACGTGACGGAAGTGATAAATACAATGTGTTTCAAAAGTTATTTCGACATTTACGGTTATAAACTGGCGTTGTTAACTTATGAAGTATTTTACTTGAGAATATTAGAACTTCCGGAAATATTTTTGCAAAATCCGTCTCTGGATGAAATTCGAAACATCAAGTTCTAACTTTTGATCGTGTTAGCCACTGCATTATGGAAATTATGTTAGATACATTATCATCCTTGGTATTATAAATTGAATATCAAAATTTCAATGTGAGACATTAGATAGACATTTTTTCCACTTCAGAATCTGTACCAAAAGAAAATGCTATGGATAATAAATTATTTTCGAAGCAATTCAGGTCATCATCGAAAGTAAACTTTTTAGAATCACATTTTTATTGCTTCTCGTATACTTTTCATTTACCTCTCATCGTTCACTCAGCACTGGTCTCTAAACTATTTAAGACCGTTTCTTTCAATGACGTTTACAGCATCTTCTGTTTCTAGTTTCTCTCTTATATTGTCATTGGTAATCTTAACGGTTGTAGTTACGAGGCGTGTTTTAAAGTACTAATTGTTTTGATATAAAAAGAACACGAGTGCAATTTCTTCAATAATTTAATTTTATACGAAAAGTCTGTACCTTAATTTACTTTGCCACACAATTATTACTAAAATGCTTAACATATCGTACAACCAGCTTCTTAATTCCATTGCCAACTACTAATTTAAGCGTTTTGCCACAATTTCATAAAAAAACACTCCTTGAAACATGCGGAAACTTATTTGGAAATGAGGAAATCGTAAAGTGTCCGTTTTCTGGAATATTTGCATCAGCTTTCTGCATTAGGTCTTCAATAATGACTGACCGTCGCTCACTCCGCTTCTCATCATGCATTAGTAATTCTTTAAATGCTCTAATCAATTTTCGCACCATTCAATTACTCATAATATTTTCTTCATACACTCTACTAATTTGTCGATGAATTTCGACTGCTTTCTCGTTTTCCGCATGCAGAACATGCGTCTGTTTCACAACCTGTGGAATTTCTAATTGCCCGAGGCATTTTAAATACGCACAAATAACCGTAAAAATGAACTAATGCTTCTGTAATGACATCCGCGACTAACCAACAGATGTAAGTACTCAACGCGCATGCGCGAATCAACGACTGCAGCGCTGCAGTGGCCAACTTTAAGACGATACTTACTTAAAAAGCACACTTCGTTTTTCTTTTACTTTTATTAAATATATCCTTCTATACTTGCGCTTTTACTTTTTGATCGATCTTTAATTCGCTACCGTATACTAATATTGATATAAATACTGTTTTGCGTATAATATTGGTCTTTTTCTTGAATTTTTGTTTGTTATGAAAGAATTGCTTACAGCATGGTACATTCAAACTGAGCAGACGATTGTAAATTTGAATGAAATTTTCTTTATATTGTCAACCAAACGGTGAAGCAGACAGATGAACTGCCACCTTGCTTTACTTACCCCAACATCAGCGTTATAATCAGTTTCTCTTAAAAGTTATTATTTTAATGTTTAAACGTCTTTGGTAAAAGTAGATCTTTTTGCTTTGTTGAATTGAAAGTATCACAATTCTGGATGCTTCTTTCCTTCAATTGTAAATACAACAATCAGTAACTTGCTTCACCTTCGAATATCTTGAAATGATATTAATTTATCGGTAATTACAGGCATTACAATTGTTGTTATTTTTCTTATCCTTTTCTATATCTCTTACTGTAAGACCAAGTACTCTTCCGGAGACACAAATGAATAAGAAACACGTGTTAGATAGCTACGAGAGCGTTTTTATTGTGAAAAGTAAAAAACATGTGGTCGATGCGGACCGAGGTCCGATACCATATTCTAGTCTGCGTGAGTTCCTGAAAGACACGTTCTTCAAACGGGTTCGTAACTGATTGCGACGACGCACATTATTATAATTGTTAGTTTTGAAGACTAAGAAATATTGACTTACAGATGTCTTGTGTACGTCAGTGTGTGTTTTGGTTTTGGCGGGATGAATGTGTGAATTTTTTTCTGTGTAAGCATTATCACGAACCCAGGGCCGATACTGCGATTAATAATCTGCTGATTATGACAACTTAGTTGTCGAAATATATATATATATATACAGAGTAAGAACATCGACGTGGTATGGGATTTTTGTGTTTTTTTGAGTAAAATATCAGTACAATGTACTAATATCAAACATTGTTTATTGTCCAGTTTGGACAGACTGCAATAAAATATGAAGTGAATAATGTCTCTTTTTATATAAAGGGCATTTCAAACTTCGCGGTTTTTTAACAGAATAAATAAAACACATAATTTGCATTCAGTTTCAAAAACTTTTGAAGTATCAGTTATGACATTTGTATGCTAAAAATAGTATCTGCCAAATAGCCTCCTCTTACAGCTCCACAGACGTCCAGTCGTTTGTTAAATTTTCAATGACATTTTGACATAATTGAGGCTCTATCTCACTAACGACACAAATAATTTCATCTTTCAAAGCGTGAATTGATTGTGGATTTTTTTCTATAAACCTGAACTTTCACATAACTTCAAAGAAAATAGTCTAACGGTGTCAAATCACATGATCTTGATGACCAATTAACATTACCGTTGCTTGAGATTACACGTCCAGGCAATTTTTCTCTCAATAAAGCAATCTATTCGTGTGCAAAGTGAGGTGTCGTGCCCTCCTGTTGAAACTACATATCCTCTAGATCAATATTCATTAATTCAGGCTACAAAAATTCGGTTATCATCCGACGATATCGATCACCATTGACAGTTACAGCTTCACCAGCAGTATTTTCAAAGAAGTAAGGTCCATTTACACCACCTGACCATAATGCACACCAAACAGTAACTCGTTTAGGATGCATAGGTTTCTCATGAATAATTTGTGGATTTTCCTCACCCCAGATACGGCAATTTTGATTATTAACACAGCCACCAAGTTCAAAATGTGAGCTAAGTCCTTGTGTAAAATACGCCATGTTGTTGATCCACTAAGTTCCAGTGGTTGTGAACGTCGTCTAATGGACATTTCGAGATCTTCAGCAACACTTTCACGAATCAAACCAATATTTTCTTGTGAACGACCACTACGACTGTATTTTTTACTTTTTTGATCTTCCACGGAACCGGTCTCTTGAAATTTTTTAACAATTCGACCAGTAGTGCTTTCAGATGGACGGTTATGTATAACATAAAATTCACGTAATTTTCTAAAAACTCTTTTCACAGAACGCTGATTTTTATAAAATATTGTAATTCAACAATTTGAACGCGTTGTTGTACCGTGTACGAAGCCATTTTTATAAATGTTATACATCACACTTTTTAAAGCCCATATACTCAGATAAATTCAGTGCGCCATCTATATTTTATTTATTATAAAAAAACCGCCCAATTTGAAACACTCTTTACTTAAGTTTTCTTGTATGTGTGACACCTTTATTTGAATCACGTACCATAAAGTCAGCGAACGGGAATATAGATAACTGCCGATTTTAATCACTGACTTGCTTATTATTCGCACCTTCCTGTTTCCTTTTTAAGCTTGCTTATTTTGAACACTAAATCAATTCGTGCATTATATAAAAACTTCGCAAGCGCAAGTAGTTATTACAAACTTTATCATAAAATCAAATTTCGCTCACGTACAATAGATTATATTACACAAAGTGCTATTTAGCGTGTGTCAATTCTATTTTCGATAGTGAGAATGTACTTAGTGTGGTAACCCTCCAGGATAGGAAATTAAATGGATATCCTCTATTAGTAAGCGAAATAGGAGTAAAAAGGCCGTCAATTCTATATAGGTGGAGTCTAAAGCGCTTGAATATATTTCAAAGTAACTGACTTGATTGTGAAGTCCTGAATGTAAGGAAGTGTACTGTGAATGCAGGTAATAAATTAGAAGCGAGTTTTGAATGGGAAAAGTTTCATTCAAGACAATAGACGAATAAAAGAAAAATCCATTCGAAATTTATTGATTGCCGCTAGGAAAGATGTAAAACGATGTAAATATGCAAGCGTACAATTATAAAACCGGTTTAGAGATTTCATTAATTAAAAGGGACTACAAAGTTTTGATTCATAGATAGGTTGATTGATAGATAGATTTTATTTATTCTTAGTATTGCACTAGCAACACGAGATGTTAACATTACAATAATAAACAATGTGAAATACATATAAGGAGCTGTACAATAATCATTCCTAGCTGGTAATGTATGATATAATTTTCATAATAACAATATCAGGTTGTTCATCGTTTTGTCGTTCGATAACAAAAACACGAGTTTATGGTTTAAAATACATTTTATTTTTCAATATAATTTCCCTGAACTTTAATACACTTGTTCCAGTGATCCTCTAATGTATGGATTCCATCACCAAACTCAGAATCCCGAAGACTGTCGAAATACGCTTCTATGGCCGCTATTAGCTCTTTGTTCGATGAAAACCGTTTTCCATGCTTAAACTTTTGAGACGTGAGAATAGCCAGAAGACATAGGGAGCTAAATCTGACGAATAGGCTGGCTGTTGCAACAACTCATATTTTAATTCACTGATTTTTGCGATGGGTTTTTGAGCTGAAGGACACGGTGCATTGCCTTGAAAAATGATTAGTTTCTTCTGTAAACCAGGGCTTTTCTTGGGGATTGTTACATTCAGCTAATCCAAAAGGTTAGAATAATAATCTGAGTTTATTGTTTTACCAGTTTGGAGGTAAGCCACGCACAAAATTCCTTTTGCATCGCAAAAAACTAATGCCAACACCTTTTTGGTCGATTTCTGGACCTCAATTCGCTTCGGAGCCGAAGTACCGGGTTCACAACCCTTCTTAGTCTTTTGTTTTGATTGAGAATCATGGTGGTAGGCCCAAGTCCCATCCATATTGATGAAAAACGGCGCACGAAATAATTCTTACTCTTACTAAAACGCTTTAAATGTTGCTAAGAAAGTCGTATTCGAATGTGTTTTTGTTATATTGTAAACAAATGCGCTACCCATTCTTCACATAGCTCTTTTAAATCCAAAACTTCAGCTAAAATATTGCTAGCACTACCTAATGAGATGCTTAGGGTTTCCACTAAATCTCTCTCGGTTAATCGATGATCCTTCAAAACTATATACGGTTTTTTGCTACGATTTCTGGTGTTGATGCACTTTTTGGACGTGTTCCACGTGGATCGTCTTTAAAATTTGTACGACCAGGTTTAAATTCAGCAATCCATCTTTCTAATTGGAGGCGAGGGGCCCTTATATTACACATTTTCAACAATCGTTCATAAATTTGTACGCATATACAGTATAATAATAATAAGAAATTTATTGTCCAACGGACGGGAACCTACTACAACTAATAGAAGTGGTTAATTCTATTGATTGAAAAAAACAGTTAATTAAATATTATCTCCTTGGGTTTGTTGACGATCCTACACATTACGTTGACGCGTTCTGCGTAGGCAGTTGGGTTTAGGGTACAGGGATTCTAAATGCACATTTACCACTGTAGGCGGGGAACATTAAAAGGTATTTTTTTATAAGAAGTAACAACAATTCACAGCGTTATTATATATATATATATATATATATATATATATATATATATATATAATATATATATATATATATAACTCGGACTGTAAGCAGCTGATACTGAGGTGCTACTACATATTACAAAAAGGAGGAAATGAGTGAAATCTACACCATAATAATAATAATAATATTACGCATTCAATAGAGCTGCCGCTTTCCTTCATTCAAGGCTTGACCTATTTGTAGCTAAAAAACGAAATAAAAAATCCTGCACAAATAATATGAGTTTAAGCTCTGACTGTAAGCAGCTGATACTGAGGTGCTACTATATATTACAAAACGGCGAATCAACACGAGCTTTGTAATGCTTTATTATTATTATTCTATATATCATACCATATTGTTACTACACATCATTAAATAGTATTGAATATATATAAGTTTTATAAAGTGTTATGTAACCTCATATATATGAGGACACTACCATATTTATGTAATTTGTTAGATATTCAAGAATTGCTTTTCTATGGATTTTGTATTTAGTATTACAACTTTCTGTATTTGCCCGTTGATGTGTAGGTACGAGTAAATCAAATTTTTGTAGATTTTCACGAATATTTGTCGGGCTATGCCTGTGACCGATATAAATGATCTTAATATTGCCCAGAATCTACGTTAAGTTAAAATCCACAGAGATTTGTTGTTTCTATTGGCGATAAGTTTCTATCGGTTGCATCAATTTTATTCATAAATATTACAAGTAATTGCGTTGTTATCGTGATTGTTCCTAGTTAAGTAAAATAATTATTGAATTCTTTGCAATATTTAGTAAATACCTATTATAAGTATTTATGTATATCACGCGCTCATCGACACTAACAAATATAAAGTAGATGTTGTATATTACTTCAAAATTTCCTCAGGAGATTGTTTTTATTAAATTTAAAAAGATTAGTTTCTATATGTTGTCAACACGAAACTATATATTTAAAATTTAAATCCTTCGCTAGTCGTCTAGTATCATCGAATTTGCATACAAGTTATCTATTTATTGAGTCCCTTCTCGGAGGCAAGAATAATTTTATGCGTCTCAGGCGAAGAACTGGAGTTCGTATGCTGCTTGCTTTGTGTAGTGCCACCGTTCAGTTCTGCTATCGGGTTTCGAGAAAGATTCGGGTAAAGATTACCTTACAAGATATCCTATTTTGTGTATGAAGCACTGAAGTAGTTTTAGTAAAACTGCATCACTTCGGTCTGAAGTGAAAAATCTTCAACATCTCGTATTTCGTAAGACGAGAAGGCTTGTGCATATTATATTCATGTTATTAAGAATATGAATAGGTCGTTAGGCGAAAAAAGCCCATAATTATTTCGCTTATACTTTAACATAAATATACACTTTTTTTGATGCTTCTTTTTGAAATATAAAATAGTAGCACATTTTGTAAATTAAACTTGCTATTTAGCCCTTGCATATATGAAAAAGCGAATGGTTTCAGAACTTCGGAAATGTAGCCTTGAACATTTAAACGGTCTCTGAAATATTAAACGTAAAATATTAAACACCTCAAACCATTAATCTTCTACTAAGTGCGATCTAATTTTCTTCTCTTCGACTCCCGAATAACTATCGTGCGTTTACAAACAAAAACGAGATTCGTCTGAAAGAACGCCATTATTTAACTCCACACCCCAATCTCCCCTTACATTATACCACTTTAATCTAAGGACACGATGCCAACTAGTGAGAGGCAGTACTAATCTTGGACGATAGAAATCCAAACCAAACGAACGAATACGGTGATATATGGAACGAATTGTTATTGTGTGGCCAATCTCTGCGAAAAAGCATTTCCCAGAGACCTTGGGGAATTATACTGATTCCTTAGGATAATCAATCTTAATATCCTAGTCTTTTCGTTGCGTGGTTCTTCTAAATCGTCTAAAGGCTGTCTACCTTCTTGAGATCAATGTCTCTAACAACGAATAACTAGAAATATTTCTGTGCGTCCTCTTTACGATTTCACGAAATGCAATATTTGATATCAGAAACTTTTGGCAAACAAATAGTTGTGTATCATTCGGAAATGACAATTCTACAACTCTCTAAAAGCACGGTTGCAACGTGACTGGTTTGTCCGAAAAAACAGCCGACCATTTGTTTTGATGTGCTTCGAGCGCGAACAACTTTTGTTGGTTTTGGCTCATCTTGGAATACCCTCATAGTCGACTGCTGTTTACTATCGGGCTCATACGTATAGATCCAAGATTCATCACCTGTGATGACTTTATAAATGTTCTTTGAAGCACCGCCATTGTATTTTTTGTGCATTTCTTGGAACCAATCGAAGCGAGTCCTTTTTTGAGCGGTTGTCAAATTATGTGATACCCAACTTGAACATAGCTTCTTAACGGCTAAAAGTTCATGCAGGATCTTATGCACGCTAGTGTTACTAATACCTAAAGATGCCTCGGTATCACGGTATGTCACATGACGGTCTGGCATTATCAATTCAGACGCTGAATTAATGTTTTCCAACAACATTTGTGGGACGACCTTTACGAAATTCATCGGCCAAAGAACGCCGTCCAAGTTTGAATAAGTGTTTTATCTCACATTGGAGAAAACGGAAGCACAAAATAATAAAATTTATAGACATATTGAAAGTTAATTAAAGGAACTATTACAAATACAACTGAAGTAAAAACTTCTTAAATATTCATAGAATATTTATTATATTCTAATTAATTCCGCAGAAAATTTTGAAATTTTCTCTTCAGATAAATTTGAAAATTTGTATAATTGTAACCTCCACGTCGCGTTGTCGCTGAGTCAGAATTATCACGATTCATTTTCGCATTATTAATGAGTTTTCGTACTTCGGTAAACAGTGAAAAGTATCATCAGACGGGAGATGAGAATCGTCTAAACAAACAATGTACCACTGTCAACTTCAGTTATGACGGTTGTGACTTCTTTTAACTTTCTCGCGAGAACAAAACAACGATACAGCCATTCGTCGTATCGTATCTTAGCGCCTAATTAGCGGTTCTCCTTTGAAACTTTCTAGCCGTCATCGACATCGTGCATTCAGTGAATGAAGGGAAATAAAAAAAAAGATGAACGTTGAAACTTCGAACTTAGATTGCATTTGCATTGTGCGCTTATTCTGGTTATATCGTCTGTTCTCACTACTTCTCCTCCTGTTCTTTCTCTTTTAAGAGAAACGTATGTGTTTCTCTATTTCTTCGAGCTTCTAATGGAAAAGATTTTCATTCAGTGTCATATGCTATATTGTTGACGAAATGAAAATGTTTCCATTGTTGCCGGTATACCTTTGCAGGAATGCAAAAAAGTGAAGATTTATGTTACTCAAGGGTTTCTTTGATTCTTTTCTTCTGTATATTTCCATAGTTTACTGTTTATGTTTGAGTCCACTCAGGGTGTTAAACACGTGGAAATATTGTAAATTTCTTTTGGAAGTCGTATATAAAATTTTATGCAATGATATTGGATTATAATCGAACCACTTACTAATAATTACACTGGCTAACAAGGTTTTTGAACTACATCAATAAATTGACAAAATTAAACAGCATATACAAAGTAAAAATTATTCGAAATGCTCTTGTTACGCAGAAAATGCAGATTGAAACTTGTTCAAGCGTGACAAGTTTGCATTGTTCTAATTTGGTAAGATGCTACAAGGAGAGAATAAGCTGATATATGCTATATACATACCGTCCATAAGTTCAATCGCAGTACAGATAATTTTAATTGCGCAATGATATTAAAGAGACTGTCTATTTTCATGGCAAATTTATTTAAAATATTAACATTATTAATCTGAGTAATATTATAAGTTAGCCTTAAATTTTATTTTTATCAAAGTAACCACCTCTAGCTGCGATCACGGCTTCACAAACACGTGGCATTCGTTTAACTAGTCGGTCGAGATATTCCCCATTGATAGAGTTCCATGCATTCCGCAACTTACCCCGAAGATCTCTCCTGCTAGTAGGAGGTATTTTACGCACTTCACGGTCCAAACAGTCCCATAACAGCTCTATCGGATTGCAGTCCGGACTTGGGGTGGCCATGTCATTAATGTAGGAATTCCTCTTTCAGTTTGGTCGGCGAAAAACCCTTTTACAATCTATGCTGTGTGTTTGGGGTCGTTATCTTTCTAATAAACAAATCCTAGACCCATTAGCTCCATTGCTAATGGAAGAGCATGCTTTTGCCATATATACAAATAGACTTCTTTTGTAATTCTTCCTGTGGTTTGCACCAATTTTCCGATGTGTCCACATCCAAAGCAACCCCAAACCATCACATTTCCACCACCATTTATCTAACATTCTCTCCCCAACACGACGACGAACAAAAGTACGGTGTTTATTTCCAAAAATTTCAAATTTGGATTCATCTGTCCATAAGACTTGTTTCTATTATTCGACAGTCCAGTAGCTGTGTGTTCTCGCCCAGGTCAATCTTTTTTGTTTATGTTGTGCAGACAGACGTGATTTTTTCCTGCTACTCGACCTCTAAGTCCAGCTTCAACTATAATAAATAGTGTTTTGTTATTGTTACGCTAACCGTGGCTTCGTGGTGTACGTTATATTGTGCTGCTATTTCCGGGGCTGTAAGGCGACGATTGCGCACATTAATTTCAGATATTCATCTTTTCTTTTAGTAGTTATCCTCGGCCGTCCAAAACGTTTTCGGTCCCCCAGTTGCCCAGTTTCGGCCATTCTCTTTATAATTTGACACACACAATACTCGGAAGCTTTCAGTTTTCGGGCGATTGCTCTATTAGAAAGCTTTGTTTCGTGCAAAGCAATAATTCTTGCCCTTTGTTCAAGAATTAGTTACTTTCTCTTTGCCATGTTTTAAATACAATTAAAAAAAATACGCTCACTCGATAGCACTTGCTGACACTTCATTAACAACGTGAATATTGAGTAGTCACTGTGTAATATACGTAAGATATACCCTTACAAGCGCACAAATATCAAGTAGACTGGCTATTATGTCCATGCAATAAACTATACAATAAGACGAGTAAGGGAAAATCTCCATGACACCCTCATTATATTTCTTACCTGAATATTATTTCTTGAAATAGAAAATAAGGCGTTCATTCCTTTATACAATATACTTCGGTTAAATAACGTGCAAATATGTAAAATGATTTTAATTTGGATAAAATTTCAATATATTAACTTAAATATTTTATTTCCTTCTGCAATTAAAACTGTAGTGCGATTAAACTTATGGACGGTAGTGTATTTAGTAAATAAAATAATCTTTGTTAGTAGAAAACCGAGAAATCAAAATTTGAAGTAGGTAGAAATAAATTACATTGTCATGGTCAGTGTATAAATAACTACATAAATGAATTACTTATTTTGAATGAAAATCTCAGTCAGTGTGACATCTTCTGTATTGCTGAGCATTAGTAGTGTAATGATCTGCTAAAATATATTAATATACCTGGCTATAGATGAATGTCGTCCTATTGTAGATTAAGATGTTACATGGTGGAATTGTAGTTTACTGTAGGAATAAAATGAGGACTAATCCAAATTCAATGTTGAATCAAATCAGTGAACTGCGTGTTTCTGAATACGCAGACATGGAGGTGTCAAATTTTCAGGAAATTGTAGAAGTTTTCTGTGTGTATCGATCTCCGACTAGGGTGAATAATTTTATGCATAAACTTGAAACTGGATTTGTAATATTTATCTTAATGAAACTGCAATTTTATAATGGCGAGAGAATTTAATATTGGCACTAGACTGACGAAAAATGTTAGCTTTAGCTTCAAAAATTTTATAATTTTAGTCTTGTAATCAAAGGCTGTACGAGGATAACTCCTAAAAATAATCTTGCATTAATCATTTTATAACAAATTGCACTGCAGAGGTCAGTCCAAAGGTAATCAATAAAATATTAACAGGAATATAGTGTTGAAGGTCCATGTGCACATATTCTGATTGCAGTTCGGATTTCTATAGAGATTTGAGTGCAGAATACTTTTCAGAGCTATATAGTGAAGTTGACGCCCATAAGAACTATGACTATTTTAATCACTGAATAACCCCTTTCCACATTAATTTTCGTATTCTGTATACGTATTTCGACAACTAAGTTGTCATCATCAGTAGATAATTAAACAGTGTCGCACTTGGAAAACTACTGTAAAATACCTGTACGAAAACAAATTCCACACACGATCTGTACCGTTGAAAGCCAAAACGCACACTCTACGTATATAGAATACAAAAATTAATGTGGAAAGGGGTTTTACATACATATATCAACCTTCAGTGATTAAGTTAATCAACCACAGGCTCCATCAAAATTACCTGTGACTATTTTATTGATACTTTTTTCTGGTATTTTCATATACATTTTTCCTTAAATAAAACGAAACATAAAAACGTACTACATTTTAGCTGTAGGCTTGTAAAAATATACTGCTATTTTAGAGGTACTTCCCGAAAGGTATCCAGAGTTTAGGTTAGCCTTTATTGAATCCAAAGAATTATATTACAACTTGTTGAAGTTAGAATGACGTAAGTTATTTTAAAAGCAAACCGAAAAAATCTAATAATAGAGCTAAAATTCTTTGATCTATAATAGGTAATATTGTAAATACGAAGATAAAACACAACCAACTTCCAATTGATATTGAAGAAAAAGCAACTAAATTTAACAATTATTTTATTAATTCTGCCGCAGACTGTGTAAGTATGATCAAAATAATGCCTACTCTTTTTGTGATATGCGTTCAAGTACACAAACTATGTAATCTTTGAGAACATTTCAGTAACTGAACTATTATACTAGTCTACTATCGAAGATATCAGAGCGAAAAATAACGCTGGCATTGATGTGTCAATATTTGTAATAAAAATTTGCAAAGAAATAATTCTTTTACCATTATTTTAGGGAGAGGTGATAGCCTATAAAATATCCATGAGGCAATTTGGGCTATAAATGTGGAAGAAAAACGTGTCATTTTCAAATTAAATTTTTGCGCAAATACTGGAGCAAGTAATGCCTACGAGACGATTCTAATTCTAAACCAACTAAATTTAGCAATTATTTTATTAATTCTGCTGCAGACTGTGTAAGTATAATCCAAATAATGCCTACTCTTTTTGTGATATGCGTTCAAGTACACAAACTATGTTATTCTTTGAGAACATTTCAGTAACTGAACTAGTGTCTACTATCGAAGATATCAGAGAGAAAAGTAACGCTGGCATTGATGTGTCAATATTTATAATAAAAATTTGCAAAGAAATAATACTTTTACCATTATTTTAGGGAGATGTGATAATAAAATAAAATATCCATGAGGCAATTTGTGCTATAAATGTGTAAGAAAAACGTGTCATTTTCAAATTAAATTTTTGCGCAAATACTGGAGAAAGTAATGCCTACGAGACGATTCTAATTCTGCAAAAAGTTTCAATTATTGCGAAGGAAATATAAATGGAAACAACAAGAAATTTCATAACTAATTTCTACGCATAATTAACGATTGGATGGTGTCCAACAAGTTAATTTTAAATAAGCAAAAAACAAAATTGGTATACTTTCACAATAGGATTAAGCATATTTCCCATGTACAAATAAACAATGAGACCTTCGACTGTGATTCTTCTTCAAGAATCCTTGGTTTGCTAATTAAGGAAAACCTTAAAAACGGCCCCTGAGAATTATCTTAGAGTTGGGCTATAGGGATTCCTGCAGAGAACATTTTCGAAGTAATTCGATATTAACTATTTATGATATTCATACATTAACTCTCCTATGCTTCGTTTTTAGGAACAGAAACGCTTTTTCCAGTGGTACTGAAAATCATAAATATGATACACGAACTGATAATTATTTATTACCTGCCTCACACGCAAAATCTATATTCCAAAAAGCAACATATTTTATGGGATGTAAATTACACAATAAATTACCACTTTGCTTTAGAAATATCCAAAACTTCTTTATTTTTAAAAGCAACCTTAAGCGATACCTGCTTACGATAAATTGTTATTGTATAAACGACTTTCTATGTCCAAATTTATAACATCTTTTTTTCTTATTGAGACGTGTTTCTAGCATGAGTGTACGTAGTATGTATTAATTGCTGTTTTATTGTATGTACTGTATGCACATTGTTTTAGAAATAAAATTTATTATTATTATTATTATTATTATTATTATTATTATTATTATTATTATTATTATTATTATTATTATTATTATTATTATTATTATTATTATGTATTATTATTATTATTATTATTATTATTATTATTATTATTATTATTATTATTATTATTATATCTTGTGTGTCTCCATTTTTAGCAATTGTTATGATAAATAATAAAATTCGTTTTTTAATTTTTATAGTTTTCACAATTTGTGTTACTGTTATTCTTGTTTTTCTAAAGAGTGGTAATACCTCACGGATTATTAGAAATGAAGATATTAAATGTGGTTTCTTGAAAAACCCTTTAAAAGTTCTATCTATAACTAGTATAAAAATATACGATTCCGTTAAAAAAATGCATATGATGTTATAAATCATAAACTGGTGATGTCACGTGGATGTAAAATATATAGAATTCAGTATTACTAGTTAGTTCACTTATTTTAACATTTTTGCGAAATATTTACAGTTTTGAAGTAACTGAACTTATTTCATAAGAATTTTCCATACTGTGCATATTTTTTTTCTATCGAGTTAACTAATTTTGGGTAGTTCTAAGCGATTTCTAGTGAAGTAGGAATGAAACACTTTACTATGGCATCGACAGAGTAATCATCTTTAATGCAATCAACAGGACAGCCTAAAGACTCTTTCAAGCAACACAAGAGATTCTAAATCCTGTATACGAGGCGCGTTTTTAAGGAAGGGCCGTTTTATTGTATACACTAATAGGTGGCGCACGCGCCGCAATGCATTCCTAGGGAACAACTGTGCTCAGTTGCAGCTATATAGGCAACCTGTACGGTTTGTTCTATGTTTTTAAAATGATAAAGATTATCGAATCGCCCGCTCCGTGCGAGGTACGGCCAAATCCTGCGAAAGCTACGCAAAGCAATTTAAAACAAAAGACGCGGCATGCTGACAGGGAATTTTGCTATTTCATAATAATGCAAGCCCTCACACCGCAGTTCAAATCCGAGCTTCATTGGACTTCTTTGGCTGGAAAGTTTTGGACCCCGTCCCTTCCTACAGCCACGATCTTGCGCCGAATGATTTCCATCTTTTCCACTATCTCAAACATCATCTTGGCGGTAACCACTATAACGATATATATATATATATATATATATATATATATATATATATATATATAAATAACTTCTATGAAGACGGTATTCAAAATCTAGTCGCAAGGTTTGATAAGTGTTTAAACAAACTTGGCAGCTATGTTGAAAAATTGAGACATGTATGTAAATCTGAAAATAAATTTGGTTTTTGAAAATTTTCTTTAATTTGGTTTTTATTTTCAAACGGACCCTATTTAAAAACACGCCTCGTAGGTGCAATTGCGAAGTTTCGATGGGACTACGAAGTACTTCATGTCACTAACTTATCGTAGTGGGATTTAAGGATCGAGTAAAATAGTTAACAATTTGTCTGGGTAGAAAATAAACTGAGTAACCAGAAACGTGGAAGAAATACAAGGGGATGAAAAAAGCAAAAATCTCATGTCTCCAAAATTCAAAATTTAAAATGGCCACAATTATGATTTTCTTTTATTTCGACTAAGAAATTGTAATTAATGAAAGACAAGAAAAGTTAAATAGTTTTGGCATTTTTCTCCTTTCCGCGATTGACTGTTACGAAAAGAAATTAAAGTTGTTCTTATTATCTTTGTAATCAAATATAGATGAAATTAAGTTATCCTTTATTGTGATAAATTTGTTCTTTTTAACGACTGAGAGTATTTCGGATAGCTTTAAAAGAACAACTCAAAAAAAACCATTGACGGAGAAAGGAATCTTCTGAATCTATGATACTTTTAGGCAAAATAGTGAATTGATCCTGAGGTTCTATGAATATACAGGAAGCCAAGGATGACGAATAATTAAAGTTTTATTGCGATCACGAATTAATTCACGTCATTCGCAATTACATTGTGAGTTAAAAGGACAGAAAGTTGTTCGATCGGAAGATGGATTAGGTAGCCGAATCAGTTTATGCTATGCACTTAGGAGTAATGAACTAGGTGTGCGGAAGAGGATAGTCGCTTTGGTCTATAGAGTAGGTAATACAAAAATTTGGTATTTATATAAATAGTCGGCGAATTTTAATAAGGGAGGATAGGAGAACCTAACAGCTCTAATAAAACATACGAGTCTAAGAGTCAAGAAGAAAAGAGGTAGAGTTAGATATGGATAGTAGGCCATTCTGTCCAGCGTATGTGTGTAAAAACTATGAAGAAGACGAAAGAAGAACAGATGTAAACTACATATATTCCAAATTTAAAGTAAAACCTTTAGAGGCCTTTTCGGAAAACAGGAATCTTCTTGACGTTAAACACTCTGTATGCAAGGAATTTAGGGTTGTCACAATTCTGACTTTTTCTATTGATTAAGAAACTGTAACTAAAGATGTATCAGAAACGTTAAAGCGCTTTTCTCTTTTTATTTCACTCATCGATAAAAATATAACAACAATGGCTGAAGATTATATTTCCAGGGAATAAAAGCATTGATGTTATTTGTAGAAATCGTGGAATAAATAATTTCATTTTCGAGTCGTTTAGTCTAGACATATGCCATAATCATACATTTCAGTGTCGATAATTCTTTTTGTTTATATCAAGGCATAAATAACGAAAGCATTTAATATTACACAAACAACGTTCGTTAAAATGTCGATAGATTGACATGTTAGCCACGCTAAACGAAGGGGTTTCAGTTTCAACACGTTTATTTATGGCGCAAGGCAACATTAAAATACCGGTCTTGTGGATTCTATGCTATATAAAAAGAATGTACGTGTGTATGTTTACGTTTACATATATACTTCGGTCAATTAGTCTAGAGATTTTTTCCATGGGAAATTCTCACCCCGTTGTGAAATTTATGAGTGTGAAATATGTGCATCGCCTCGCTCTTGAAATGGATGCTTCACGCATTTCTTTTAATATTTATGTATGTATGGACGTATATGCGGCACACGAATACATAACGTTTTCGAGACATTTACGTATTTTATTACTTCATTTTTTTTTTACTTTGAACGATCCTGCTATTTATTAGACTGATAAGTCTCATATTAATTATTTTGTTGCGAGGTTTAATGTATGTACGTATCGCGAAAGTATACATTATCGCTGCCGAAAAAAATTTTTCATGTTAATAAAAAGAAAACAATAGTAAAAATGAGTGTTTTGTTTGTATTTGTGCGTAAAAACTTTTGGTTTGCTTTGGTTCGGTGGTAAAATTCTTCACCTTCGAATACAGAAGCAGTAATTAATTGATTTTAATTGTTCATAATTATTTGAAAATTATTATGAACAATTATACTTATTAAAGTTTCGTTGGAACTTTCAAATTCATTGCAATTAAATGGACGTACGAGGTGTGGCAATTGAATAACGAAACTGGTGTGAAAAATGCTATTTATTGCAAATAAACTTATATTTAACTCAACAACACTCCTCCCCTATCTATACACCGCTCTACACGTGTCTTCCATTGTTCAAAATAATGCTATAGTTCATCAGTTGTCAGCCTCTACAACAACTCTGCCGTTTTTGCTTTCCATGTTCAACAGATTAAAAGTGAGTTCTCTTTAATGCACTTTTCACTTTTGGGAGGTAGGAGTCGCATGGTGCGAGATCTGGCGAATACGGAGGATAATCAAGAATAGCAATGCCCTTGTCCGCTAAAAACTATTTCACAGATAGGACATTGTGAGCTGGTGCGTTATCCTGGTGCAGGATTCACGAGTCGTTCTGCCACAAATCCGGTCTTCTTTGCTCTTTACCTCAGCTTGATTAGGACTTCTTTGTAGCATTTCTAATTAACGGTTTGACCCTCGGGCACCCAGTAAGTCATGATAACACCCTTGATATCGAAAAAACGATCGGCATTGTTTTCAATTTCGTTGTTTTTCCTGTCTTGGCGATTTGGTGGCCTTCTAGTGCATCAATTGACACTTTGTTTCCGGGTCACACTGGAAAATCTAAGTTTCATCACATATGATGATTTTTGTGAGCAAGTCTGGTTCCATGATATCAGAACAAATGTGGGGTTTTTGGGCACCATTTTTGCAGAAACTTTTGTCATGTTTAATGTGTCTTCTGTTTCTTTGTTAATGTTTACCATGTTGGCAATTATCTAAATGCTCAGACGCCGATCTTCCCGCACAATTATATTAATTTTCTGAACATTCCCTTCAGTTCTTCCAGTCACAGGTCGACCAGGATGCTTATCATTTGCGACCTCTTCCCGACCCTCAGAAAACCGTTTATGGCATTCAAAAACTCGCGCACGTGACATTAGATTATCACCAAACAGGTCCTTGAATATTTGTAAAAATTCTGTTGTCGATTTTTTAATTTGAAAATACATTATCCCTAGAGAAGAAAAATTTAACCTGTGCTTGTCAGATATCTTCCTCATTTTTGAATTTTTGCTCTGCAAAAAATTTTGTAAGAGAAACAAGTGATAATCGAAGGGTGTTAAGTTCGGAGAGTATGGTGGACGCGACAGAATTTCCTAGCTTAGCTCTGTGAGTCTCTGACGAGTCCCGAAAGCATCATCATGAAGCAGTAAGATGCCCTTTCTATTGAACGTCGCTGGCCTCTTTTCCTGGAGTGCTGTTTTTAATTTATCCAATTGCTGACAGTATCTCTCCGAATTTAGCCATTCGTTCGGTTTCAACAGTTCAAAATGTATTGGTTCTCGAGTTTTCCACCGTATACACAACATTCTCTTACTCAGGCTCAACTTCGATTTAGAGGTGGAGGGGGCAGGCTTTCCAGATTCACAATACACCCTTTTTTCTACGATGTTTTCATAGGTAACCCATTTTTCATCCCCAGTTATCACCCGGCTCAAAAAGGTTTCGATTTTGTTCCATGCAAGCGAAGATGTACATATGATGAATCGATCATTCAAATTCTGCTCACTTAACTCATGTGGCACTCATCTCGAAAATTTTCACACCAATGCTAGCTTCCGAATATGGCCGGAAATAGTTTGTTGAGCTGAATCAAGCCTTTCCGCAATCTCCAATGTTGTCAAGAAAGGATTTTGCTCTCATGATCTTGACAGTATCATCGAAGATCAAAGATCCAGGGCGTGCTTATCAGAAAGGTCGAAATCACCTATTTGAAATTTTTCGAATCATCTTCTGATTGCTCTATCAGAAACTGTACCTTCACCAAACACGTTCATAAAATTTCTACACACTTCTGTAGCATTTCTTCCTTGTTAGAATTTATAAAAAAACAGTGGCGTAAATGAGCTTTATCTTGTTCATCGCATCTCAATTAATACTAACACGAATCATCTTCGTTTTAGTTCATTTGCAAGCTCAGTATGTATACATTCAGTGATAAAAAGAGAAAGTCAAATATGCAATATTGTGCATACTTGTTGTAACTTGTAATCGAAACGGGCAGATTTTTTTGATACACTTAATACATATTTATATATAGAAATGTCTAAAAAATTATATATTTTTGGATATTGATATCACTTAAGTATTTTGGGAAAGATGAACCAATATTACTTGCATGTGATCGCATGTGTTCGATATAACGGGTGGGCCATCTATCGGTTTAAATTTGAACCATCGGTTATTTCGAATCTGGCAATATTTATGTCATTCTATTCTCTCACAAAATTCAGTACATTATCTCCACTGAACGAAATGAATCGATTTACGCTTGAGCAACGTCGGGATTTATTGGAAATTTATTTCCAAAACAAAGATAATTGGTTAGAAATTGCACGAAAATGTCGTACAAAATTTGGTCGCAGAGAAGGACCAACAGTGCCAGGTATACGCAAGTTTATTGCTAAAGTTCGTGAAACTGGTTTCATTGTTGATGCGCCAAGACGTGAGCGTGCTCGTACAGTGCGTTCACCCGAAAATATCGAAGCTGTGGCTGAGAGTGTGCGTGAGAATCCATCAACATCAATTCGTCATCGATCTCAAGAATTGAACATTTCACCGATCAGTTTACGTCGAATTTTGTGAAAAGATTTCGGTATGACGCCTAACAAAGTTCAATTCGTTCAAGAGTTGAAGCCATGAAGGCATGACCATCCGCTTCGTTTTCGCTTCGCTAAATGGGCCAACGAGAAACTGCACGATGATGTTGATTTTGCCAAAAAAATCATCTTTTCGAATGAAGCTGATTTTCATCTTGGTGAGTACGTTAACAAGCAAAATTGCCGTATTTGGGGCGCAGAAAACCCATACGTGGTCTTACGAAAGCCAATGCACGCATTACGAGTGACTGTTTGGTGCGACTTGTGGAGCGGAGGCATTATTGGCCCATATTTCTTTGAAAATGAGGACGGCGCAACCATTACGGTCAATGGAGACACCTATCGCACCATGATAACCGATTTTTTTGTGCCCGCTCTTCATGGTATTGATGTGAACGATGCTTGGTTTCAACAGGATGGGGCAACTTGCCCACATCTCATCACACGTTTGATGGGCGTTTAATTAGCTGAAATGGTGATGTCAATTGGCCGCCAAGAAGCTGCGATTTGACACCGTTGGACTATTTTCTGGGGGGCGCCGTTAAAGACAAGTGTTATGCCGACAAACCAGAGACAATTGTGCATTTGAAGGCCAACATTCGTGATGCCATTGCCGAGATACGACTCAATACACTCGAAAAAGTGCTCGAAAATTGGTCCGATCGAATGGGGTACTGTGAGGCCAGCCGCGGCAGCGATATGAATGAAATAATATTCCTTCTCTAACCGGAAAAATTGTACTTCACAACAAAGAAATAAATTTCGCAAAATTTCAAACCGTTTTTGTTTTATTGCATTTTCAAATTTAAACTTTTAAATGGCCCACCCGTTATGTTGAACATAGCCCAACAAATTTAAAGTATTTGTTAAGTGAATCAGTTAGACTTATGTATTTATTAGTAAAATAATTGAAAATAGATGTTTTTTTGAAGGATATGAAGAGATTAAACAGGACAATTTGATTTTATTTGAAGGTAATTCACTTTGAAATTATTCAAAAATAAAGAAAAATACTGAAATAATACCATTAAACTAAGATATATACACACGTCAACATATTACAGTAATGGTTTAAATATCTTTTTATTATTTCAGGCGAAGTAGATACATGTCAGAAGATATTGATGATCCTTTCAATAGTTATGGAGTTGACGTGACAAATTAATGGAATTGTCATTATGGAATACAATAATTCTCCATTAGATGTACTGAATACTCTTTCTGAACTTGTCTTATAGTACATTTACAATATTTTAATTCATTTTCTCATTCACTTAACTGTTAATACACATTTTGAATAACCCGCTTAATACCTAAACTCGATTAAACACAAAATGTCATGCACAAGACCTTTGGAGATTGGGGTTTCGAATTATTTCAGTACAAAGGTCTCTCTCCCTTAGTGTGTTTAACTAGACGACAATAATTATGGAAATTCATCCTGCTTCTTATCTACGGACCCGTAACACTAAATATATACGATCGTTTCGTCTAAGAAAATATTTATTCTGTGAGTGGTCGTTCTAACGAAAACAAACTCAGTTAAGTGTTAAATGCTTATGCATTTCGTTTATTTTTTTATTAAGTCAAAGATTTTACATTCCATTCATTAAATTAATTATCTTTTGGTAGTTACTTTTTGGAATATAAAACGGGTGATAAAATTTAAGGAACTATAAATGTGTAATATTAACGTCAAAAACAATGAAAAATATAGAAGCATGTGCATATATTTCTTGAATAGATAAGTTAATTTTGTTCCGAGCTGAGATATATTCACATAAATCACTAGATTAATGCCCTTTGCAGCCCTCATAAATTACCAGAAAAATTTTAATTTCATTAAAATGTAAGTAATGTAATATGATTTACATTCGATTTCTTAAAAGGAACCTGGCCGAATTAAACGAAAATAAAATTAACAATTTTGACAAAAATGATTTTAAAATACACTTTGGTAGAAATACTACGATTAGCATCGATTGATTTGTTGATGTCATTGATTGCTAACATACTACAACTAAGAATGTATAAGTTATGCAATTTTAGATTATTATCCGATATAGATTAGAAATGAATATACAGCGTGTTTCAAAAAGAATATACGTATTTCAAAGTATCATTTTGTCCAAACTATCGATCGCTGCGCCTCGGCTCGGCTATTGGAGAAACGAATACATAGTCTAGTTTATTTAATAGGCGCTAGATGTCAGTCGTCTTCTGTTTTTCTTGGTAACCGTCATATGTTTAAAATGGCTACTCCGCAGCAGAAATCATTTTGTGCTATAGAGTTTGCGAAGTGCAATTCCGTGATTACAGACGTTTAACGTTGAATTACCAAATTGATCCTCCGAATGGGTGGAACATTCGCAGATGGTATCGACAGTTTGTAGATACAGGATGTGTATATAAAGGAAAGACTACTGGCCGCCCTCGTGTTTCTGAAGAAAATGTTGCACGAATTTTGCTTTCCAACGTAATCCTTCAAAATCAACTCGTCGTGCCACTCGGGAGTTACAACTGCCTACAACAACAATTTGGCGTGTTTTGAGACGTCGGTTGGTTATGAAGCCGTACAAGTTACAGTTGTTACAAGCTCTGCGTCCTGATGACAATCGGAAACGTGTGGCATCTTGTAAGGAGATTCATGATGCTATTGAAAATGATAACACTTTCGTACAACGCATCGTGTTCAGTGATGAAGCGACTTTCCATGTTAGTAGTCTAGTAAACAAACACGATCTTCGAAATTGGGGTCTACAGATCCCACATGCAGCCATTGATCATGTACGAGATTCGCCTAAAATCAATGTGTTTTATGCGATATACCGATCATCTGCTTACGGCCAATTCTTCTTTGATGGAAACACGGCTAACGGTCAGAAGTATCTCGCTATGTTACAAAACTGGTTGTTTCCGAGGCTGCACGAAGACACCTTCGTTTTTCAACAAGACGGGGCACAATTACACTGGAGTTGCCAAGCGCGTGAATATCTGAATGAAACCCTACCGAACTGTTGGATTGGTCATCAAGGAGCTGGCGACATAGCATGTCTCAGCTAGGCTCCACGGTCACCGGATTTGACACCCTTTGAGTTCTTCTTGTGGGGTTTCGTTAAAGACAACGTTTATGTACCACCACTCCCACAGAACCTGGAAGCGAGAGAACCGGATCCGTACTGCCATAACATCACAGTGACGTAGGACATGCTTGCCAGAGTATGGGAGGAATTTGAGTATCGAAGTGATATTGTTCGTGTCGCTGATCGAGGACATATTGAACATCTGTAGTTTGAACTTGTGAGGTTCGTAAATATATGTGTAATGTTTCATATTCGTATGTCTTAAAGTTTAATAAATATATGCATTCGAAATACGTATATACGAGGTACGGCAATTAAATAACGTGGCTACGTTCCTTCCATTACGCAGCCGCATCCAGCGAGGCTGTAATTGGAGTGTCATTGACCTTGACTCTTTCCAAACAACAACTCATAGTTTCGTCTCTCTCTCTGCTTTAGTTTCCTTTCCAGCTTTAATTGTAGAGGAGAGTTACTTAGTAGTGCCGTGATAATGGTTAACATAAAAATCGAGCAGAGAATTAACCTGAAATTCCCTGTCGAATTAAAGATATCGCCTACAGAATATTTACAAATGTTAAAGGAGGTGTTTGGTGATAATGTTATCTCAAGTGCACGAGTTTTTGAATAGCCAAACAAGGGTGAATATTCTCTTCTTTGTTTTATTTAAAAAAATTAATGAAATTGTGCGGAAAGGCCGACGTCTGAGCATTCGGATAATTGCTAGATAATTCGCCAGAGCTCCCACATTGTGACTTCTACGTAATCCCAAAAGTGAAAAGTGCATTAAAAGAAATACATTTTCAGTCTGTTGAACATCTGAAAGCAAAAACGTCAGTTTTTGAAGAGGTTGACAACTGATGAACTACAACATTGTTTTTGAACAATCGAAGACATGTATACAGCAGTATATATAATAGATAGAGGAGGAGAGTATGTTGAAGGTGATAAAAGTAAAATATAGATTTATTTGCAATAAATAACATTTCTCACATCAGTTTCGTTATTTAATTGCTACACTCCGTATGCAAAATGAGTAGAGGTAACATTATATGTAATAGAAGAACAAATAATGTATATCTTTTAATTAAACTATACAAGCAAAAATATTTGTAGAATAATTGTATTTCTTCTTTTGAAGAAAGATCAATTTGAACATTCCACAGTTTGTTATACGGGTATCGTCGGTCCATTAAACTTCAAAAGGGAACTGAGGGTCAACTTTGCACATATTCCTGTACCATGTAAGAAATACTATGCGTTTCTCAACAAAAACTAACAACTAATCTCACAGCTAACTCTGGTCAGTGAAATGACTTGCGAGTGAGAGTTATGTCAAGTCTGTTTTTTGTGTACTACTTTGTTGTAGTCAACTATCTTTAAGGGCAAGGAATAACTAAAAATGGCTATAATCTATTTATTTAACATAATGGCCATATGAAATGGTAGATTTATGCAGGTTAAGGAGCTCATTGCACTGGAAAAAACATGATCTAAAGTGGCTTTACCTTTTTAAGCATGGTAAAGAATCACTTGAAGGAGACCCGCAACCTAAACTGCCCATTAGGCTGATCACAACACATCTTATCATTAAAACTTGAAAATTTGGTACTAGACGATGCTTGTAAAGGAGAAATAACTTAGTTATAGTTAGAGAATCGGATAGCACCATTTCGGCACGACAAAGGTCAGCGTAAGATGGGTCCCAAGAATGCTGACGTCACTGCAAAAATAAGTACGTGTAGCATGTTCATCTGGATATTTAGATATCCATAGTGAAGACCAAGGTGGAGTATCGTCATTGAGAATGAAACATGGGTTCATCACAATCCAAGTCCAAGCAAGATGCTATACATTCGAAAAATGTTTACCAAAATTTCTGTATTACATATACTTATGATGTATTGGGTTGGCAACTAAGTACTTTCGGTTTTGTAGTATAAAATAAAACACTTTTTTTTAAACAAAGAATAGTTTTTAATCAATTATATGTATATTTTCCATTTTGCTCAATGACCATCTTTCTTTCAGCTGCATGATTCCGTGCTCATAAAATTTCTGGTCCCTATCAGCAAAAAAGTGAACCAGGTGCGAGTGAAGGTCATCGTCATTTGTGAAAGTTTTACCATTCAAAGAATTCTGCAAACTTCGAAATAAATGGTAATCAGATGGTGCTAGATCAGGGCTGTATGGGGGATGTGGCACCACTTCCCAGCCAAGCTCCAATAGTTTCCCACGAGTTGCCAAAGATGTGTGAGGCATTGCATTATCTTGGTGGAAAACTACACCTTTCCGATTTGACAATTCTGGCCGTTTTTCTTTGATTGCTTCATCCAGTTTAATTAATTGTTGACAGCCAATATCAAAATTGATCGTTTGGTTCCTTGGAAGCAACTCAAAAAACACAACACCTTTGAAATCCCACCAAACTGACAGCATGCTCCTTTTTGGATGCAATTCAGCTGTCGATGTGTTTTCAGCTGGTTTATCGTGTTTGCTCCATGATCGTTTTCGAACTATGTTACTGTACAGGACCCATTTTTCATCACCAGTGATGATTCTTTTTAAGCAAGGGTCGGTTTCATTTCGTTTAAGGTGCATATCGCAAAAGTTGATTCTTTGTGTTAAATGAATTTCTTTCAATTCGTGAGGTACCCAAATATCAAACTTCTTAACTAGCCCAAGACATTTTAAATGTTTTTCAATTGTTGTGTGCGATACATGTAGCCTCTCCGCAACCTCTTGAACAGTTATATGACGATCCTCTTCAATTATGACTTTGATTTGGTCATCATCAACTTCAGTAGGCCGACCAGAACGTTGCTCACCTTTGAGGGAAAAATCTCCAGAACGGAATTTTTTATACCAATTCTGACACGTGCGCTCTGTTAAGTAAATAGCACCATCAACTTCACATATCTTTTTGTGAGCCGTAGCAGCTTTCTTTCCTTTACGGAAATAAAATAGTAAAATATGTCGAAAATGTTCGTTTCTGCACTCCATTTAAAATTAACCCACAACTAATAGCTTTAATAAAAATCACGCACTACTTGCTTCTGAAGTTACGTCAATGTGACTAGTATCACACGACAAACGGTAAAGTACAGCACTAACATACGTTATACAAAAAATAAAGCAACGCTCTCTATCAATAAAAACCGAAAGTACTTAGTTGCCAACCCAATAGAAAAGCAGATAAAAGTAGACTTTTCAGTTTAGTATCGTAAAAGAGCGTAATTATATGCAGTTAATAATCTACCGTAGGTTTTCATTTAATAGCGATTTCCATAATGTATTTTATGGAACATTAGAAGGAATTGAATTGACTGTCTCCGAGGTTTAATGGTGATGACACATTCCTGCAGAGAATCAGATCGTGGGCTTGACTCCCACGCGGAGAACAAAAAATTTTTGCGTTACATATATGGTGTAAAAAGCGATTAAAATAAATACCCTTATGTTATGTTCTCGGTTAATTAAAAGTTTCCCATCAACTTTATATCTCTATAAAGTTCAAATTTCTCCTATTACCGTAAAAGTTTTTGGTCAAATTATTCTGGAATTTTCTACCCGCCGTGCTTTAGACTGTTAAAATTTTATAATTTAATCATTTTTGAATATCAAAATACAATCTATTCGTTTGTAGAGAACGCAATACATCAAGTGAATGTGCACATTACAAGCTAAAATTGTAAAAAAAAACCTATACACATGACATCCCAAAATTGAAAATAAAAAAAGAGAATAAAGCATTGAAATTTTGGTATAACTGTTCGACAAACAAAATTATCGCTATTTGTTTTGTTGAGTACAAAACCGCACCAAAATATAGTAAAAATTATAAATAGACCGCATTGAAAAAAATCAGGCGATTTTCATTTGTTTTTATTTAGTAATTTCGAAAAATGCAGTTGGTAATTAATATTTTATTACAGTGGCAGTAGACAAATGAAAAATTATTTTCCGCATTGAAAAATTGGGAGTGTTGGCGCTCGTATTTTGATTTCTCTGAAAAAATTTTTTTTGCAGTTTAAAATGGAATAATAATCATATTAGTAAGAATATTGTGTTAATTTTTAATAGCTTTCTTTAATTACACTATATGATTTTTCATTTGTTAATATCTAGATTCTTTTTTATTTTAAAATTTAAAAACAAAGGGAGATGAACAGGCAGCATATCGAATAAGTAGACAAACGAGCCAAAGCAGAAAAGAATTACATTGACCTTTATATATAAGGGTGGTTTTTGACATAGTAAATAGGAACATTATTTGTAAATAATAAGCAACTTTAGCTGACAAGAAAACATACAAGAATATTCAAGAGTATATGCGAGAGTGTATTTGGGATGTTACAAATTAATAAAAGAAAGCCAAGAGAATTTACAATGAACCGGTGTATAAAGCAAGGTTAATACAGAATACTAGAGATCGAGCATCTGTTAGAACAGATTAGAACCGGTAAGAATTGGCAATTTATTGTATTCTGAAGACATAGTTTTAAAGAAATGAAAGATCTTGTAGAAATAAGAGCAGTTGGCACTCAAGTCATGTGAAGAAGTAGAAGACATGTGAAGAAATATACAGGGTGAAAACGATATACGCCGACATACTTTAATACGTTAGAAAGCAATTTAAATCTACACAAAGTTTTATTCTCTCGAAACTTTAATTTTTGCAGAAATTTAGGAACACAAGCTTTTCAGATCGAATCTAACTAACTGGAAATTAAATGTTGTCGATTCAAAAACGCATTTATTTGTTTATGTTCACAAAAGAATCTCCTTCACGTTTCACTAATATAAAGCAACTTGCAAATTATTTACAAATGCGTATGTGTACATATCTGCGCCTTAAAATTCTGAGAATTTTTTTCTATGTCAGCTGTTCTGTTATTTGTATAAGTAGCAAGCCATTGACCTTTGTAATATCACGAAATAAATACTGTATCAAGTGTGTAAATTTTTCTATTATAATTGGTAATTATGTCGGTTGTAATGGCAAATAATATTTATAATATTAAATTCACTACGAGAAAGAATAAATTACTCGGGTATTTTCTTTTGGATTTGCATTTGCAATACCCAAAACTTGTTCATCCACATCTAGTATCTTACGTGGTCTTTACGACAATGATTTTCGATGCAATCTACTGCGATCTCTCAGTTTGTGTACCATTTGGTAAGACTAAATCACCTGAAAAACATTTTTAGTCCGAAAACCGCCCTTCATCAATACGTCTACCAACTCTAACATTTCCACCTGTTTCATCGAACAGTAAGACGATATTTGATAATTCTAATAAATTAATAAAATAGTGTGATTTGAATAAGCCATAATTCATGGATGTTGACAACTTCTGACTTACAGTGTAGCATCTACATCTCCCACCACTACGCTTTAGGAGAGATAGCCCTGTTTAAAAGAACACAAAATTTACCAGAGTCGGGTCGAGCCAGGCATATTATTTAGTAATTTCGAAGGCATATTTATTAAATGATTTCTTTCTTTGACCTCGTTCGAGACAGAGCCTTTGTTAACATTAATATTATTACAGCTAATATAAAGGCTGTTTCAAATTTCGCGTTTTTTTAAAGAATAAATAAAACACATAATTTGTATTCACTTTCAAAAACTTTTTATTGGTAATTGAAGTATTAATTATGACATTTGTATGCGAAATATAATATCTCCCAAATGGCCTCCTCTTGCAGCTCCACAGACGTCCACTCTTTTGTTAAAATTTTTAATGACATTTTGACATAATTGAGGCTCTATCTCACAAATGACATGAATAATTTCATCTTTCAAAAACAAGAATTGATTGTGTATTGTTTTTATAAACCTGACTTTTCACATAACCCCAAAGCAAATAGTCTAACGGTGTCAAATCACATGATCTTGGTGGCCAATTAACATTACCGTTTCTTGAGATTACACATCTTGGAAATTTTTCTTTCAATAAATCAATTGAGTCGTGTGCAAAGTGAAGTGTAGCGCCATCCTATTGAAACCACATATCCTCTAGATAAATTCGATTATCATCCGACGATATCGATCACCATTGACAGCTACAGCTTCACCAGCAGCATTTTCAAAGAAGTAAGGTCCGATTACACCACCTGATCATAATGCACACCAAACAGTAACTCGTTCAGAATGCATAGGTTTCTCATGAATAATTCGTAGATTTTCCTCACCCCGGATACGGCAATTTTGTTTATTAACATAGCCACCAAGTTCAAAATGTGCCTCATCGGAAAACAGTATTTTTTGAGAAAAATCAGCTGGTTGTTTATTAAGTAAATTGACAAATCAACGACGTTTTAAATGATCTAATGGCTTGGGTTCCTGTGTTATTTAAACCTTCCGAGCTAAATCCTTGTGTAAAATACGCCATGTTGTTGATCCACTAAGTCCAAGTTGTTATGAACGTCATCTAATGGACATTTCAGGATTTTCAGCAACACTTTCACGAACTAAACCAATATTTTCTTGTGAACGACCACTACGACTGTATTTTTCACTTTTTTGATCTTCCACGGAACCGGTCTCTTGAAATTTTTTAATAATTCAACCAATAGTGCTTTCAGATGAACGATTATATAAACCATAAAATTCACGTAATTTTTTTAAAAGTCTTTTCACAGAACGCAGATTTTCATAAAATAATTCAACAATTAGAACGCGTTGTTGTATCGTGTACGAAGCCATTTTTATAAATATCATACATCACACTTTTAAATGCCCACATACCCAGACAAATTCAGTACGCCATCTATATTTTATTTATTCTCAAAAAAAACGCGCAATGTGAAACACCCCTTATATTAAAATATGTCGACGTATTTCATTTGCTGCACGTATAAAGAAACAATAATAATATAAATAATGAAGCAACTTGGTAGCATGAAGGGAAGTTAATCACTGCAAAAATGAAGATTTTAAGAAACTGTGAGGGAACCAAAATGCGATAAAAAAGAAAAAAGTAAATACAAAAAATGGTAAACGAAGAAGAAATCACCATAAAGATTGAGAGAAAACAGTTAAGAGTTTGTTTGAACATATAATTGAAATGAATAATAACAGAATATTTAAGGGAATAGCAAAAACTGAAAATGTCAATAAGAGGAGAAAAGGTTGATCCAGAAAAAGCTAGAATGAGGGAGCAGAGAAAGATAAGAAGTGATAGATATTGGATGAAACGAAAATATTATTTTGATTTTGTCTGGCTATAGGATATGGTCAATAAAAGCTGATGCGAAATAGCCTTTATATCGACCGCAACACTCGGAAAAGTGTTAGAAAATTTCGTAAAGTGGATACAATAGACCAAGCGAGTTAAAGGTGATCATTTGCGCGATGTCATATTTAAGAACTGGTTAGATTAAGTTGCCATCGAGTGAAATAAGTGTTTATTCATTTGAACAACGAATATTATTTTTTACGAATTTTTTCAGAAGTATGTAAACTGGTTAGATTAATAAGTGCCTGTTAATATAAATGAAGATTAATAAAATGGATTTATAACACAAATACAATAGGAGGTGTATTAAATAAATATGCTAATACTACTCTTCTCTTGTGCATAATTGCAATACAAAATTTTATAAACCATCCTTGTTTCTACGATGCTGTTGTTGGCAAATGTTTCTGTATCAATAAAACCGGTACAAAATACCAAACACATATTATTATTACCTTCATAAATTCATATAAATGAATTATACGGTGCAGGGGCTTTCCCACGACCAACTATCAAAATGCTTAACGGTCCCAAAGCCCGCAAAAAATTGAATTATGTCTGTGGAACTTGGTCGCTGCCGTCGATTTTAGAGAGAACGGGTGCAACGTCGTTTGGCAAACAATAAGTCTAATATATTGCCAATAAATTTCTATATTTTCCAAATAAACATTTCCTCTTTATTGTAAATAAACATTTATATTCCACACGGAGTATAAGTATACTGGTGGCTCTTCTGAACCGAACTCCAGAGAGAAACGGACAATGTTACATGCAATAATTATCTATTGAATGTAACGTTCATTTTACTTTCTGTAATGCTTAGAATAATATTAAATTTTAGATGCTTTTCAAATTTTATTGGAAACAAATAAAATATATCAAACTTTTGACAAATGGAGAATAAATTTATATAAGGTCTTTTTATGAGAAGAAAATATTGTAGACAGTTACAGTAAGTTCGTTTATGTATACCTATTTATAGAGATACCTATTTCAGTTACGTCATTTCATTCTTTGTAATAAAAATATTTTTTTCACATAAATAATGGGTGTCCCAAAATTAACGCAAGATTTGAATTTGTCGCCATTTGTGCAGCAAAGTGTTGGCAACCCTGAAAAAAGCAATTCGACAGCTGACAGTTTAGGGTTAGTAAAAATGGAGCGTTACACGATAGAACAACGTGTCTTCATTATTGAACAATATTTCAAAAATAATGAAAGCTTGGCGGCCGCAGTTCGAAAATTTCATACAAAATATGGTCGGAATAGTGTTTTAACTTCGTCAACTGTGAAGAGATTAATTGAAAAATTCAGGGAGACTAGATCCGTTGGAGACACCAAACACACTGGTTGTCCAAAAACAAGCCGTTCAAATGTCAATATCGAAGCAGTGCGTGAGAGTATTGGAGACAATCCAGGAACCTCAATTCGGTGTCGTGGAAGAATTGCAAATTTCAAGAAGCTCTCTACAGCGTATACTCACTAAAGGTCTGTGTCTCCATGCTTATAAAATTCAATTAACACAGGAACTGAAGCCTGATGTCCATGCACAGCGAAGAGAGCTCGTTGAATGGATTATTGAACATCAACAAATGAATGTTGATTTTTCGAGCAAAATCGTCCTAAGCGATGAAGCACATTTTCACCTTGATGGTTTTGTTAATCGCCAAAATTGCCGCTTTTGGGGTTCTGAGAACCCACATGTGATTGTCGAAAAGCAAATGCATCCACAACGTGTCACTGTTGTGTGTGGATTTTGGGCTGGGGGCATAATTGGACCATACTTTTTTGAAAATGAGGCTGGCTTCAAAGCAGGAATTGATTGTGGATTGTTTTTATAAACCTAGCTTCTCACACAATCTCAAAGAAAATAGTCTAACGGTGTCAAATCACATGATCTTGGTGGCAAATTAAAATCACCGTTTCTTGAGATTACACGTCCAGGAAATTTTTCTCTCAATAAATCAATTGATTCGTGTGCAAAGTGAGGTGCAGCACCATCCTGTTGAAACCACATATCCTCTAAATCAATATTCATTAATTCTAGCCACAAAAATTCGGTTATCATACGACGATATCGATCACCATTGACAGTTACAGTTTCACCAGCAGTATTTTCGAAGAAGTAAGGTCCAATTACACTGTCTGACCATAATGCATACCAAACAGTAACTCGTTTAGGATGCATAGGTTTCTCATGAATAATTCGTGGATTTTCCTCACTCCAGATACGGCAATTTTGTTTATTAACATAGTCACCAAGTTCAAAATGTGCCTTATCGGAAAACACCACTACAACTGTACTTTTCACTTTTTTGATCTTCCACGGAACTAGTCTCTTGAAATTTTTTAATAGTTCGACCAATAGTGCTTTCAGATAGACGATTATATAAACCATAAAATTCACGTAATTTTCTAAAAACCCTTCTCACAGAACGCTGAATTTCATAAAATAATTCAACAATTTGAACACGTTGTTGTACGTGTACGAAGCCATTTTTATTAAATGTCATACATCACACTTTTTAAATGCCAACATACCCAGACAAATTTAGTACGCCAGCCATATTTTATTTATTCTTAAAAAAAACCGCGCAATTTGAAACAGCCTTTATATGCCATATCAGACAACATGATAGGTATTAAGCTGTAGGGCTTTTTTTGCAGAGACAATTTAGAACGCATTAGTAAATCAATAAACTATTCTTTAACTTAATTTAATTTAGGTTTCTTCCAATATTTAAATGCAAATGTATATTTAAAAACGTTGGTGATTATTACACTCCAGTGCATAGTATAATTTTATTATAGAAGCACATATTCAGCTTAAAAGGATTGCATTTGCCACATTAATCATATAAAATCTAAATGATCTAGTGTCGTATGACAATAGAAGTTGCTCGCCTAGTGTAATATATATCTTTCCAAATAAGTCTCTTATAAATAGTTTCTGGTTCGTAATAAAACGAAATCCGTAAGCGTAATTGTTTCTAAATGCAATGAAGTTAGTCTAGACTTTCCGATGTATGCACAACGTAGATTTAATCATAGAAAAGTTGTCAAATACAAATGAGCCATTTACCATCCACGTTTCCTTGTTATTCTTTCGCCGGTAGCGCATACCAGTCAAATAACGATAAATTTAAATATCGGTGACGTGAATAGACGTGTGCACATTAATAATGGCAAAATAACAAAACACTATCATAAAATACATAAACACACACATACATACATCACACATGGAGAGAGAGAGGGGGATAAAAAGATATATCATGCGATTATAAAAACTACCTGTGATAATAGTTGTCCTTTAAAAGACTACTGATGGAAAAAAAAGGTGAAATACTATTAATGATTAACACAATTAGATTGCAGCAGCATTGAATTATTTATTTGTATTATTTCGAAACGAGCAACAAAATGACGATATTGTGTAAAGTCAAGTTTGCCGGCTCGATTGCTTAAATTTTTCGCTTTTTTGTAGATATTAGTGAGATTAATTAACCGGTGAACTTTGGAATTTAGTTTCAAAACTCTTTCATGGTGTAAACCTACTAAAAATTTTGCGAAAAAGTTTTAGCAAAGTAAAGAAGTTTTACATTTTAATTATTTATTTAAGATTAACGTTTAATTCATGAAAAATGATTCTTCATATAAATTTACGAAAAACTTATAATTCATAAACAAAAAAATATAATAAATATAAGAAACTGATTATGTTCCTTTAAAGTGCAATAGTATTTGTAGAAACAAGAAAGTGGTATCTCATAGAGCGAACACCACTATCGTCACCCTTCATTTTTTGAAAACGAATGGTTAAAATGGATTTGTTTTTGATATAAAATTTTAAAAAATGTTTTCCGATGGGATGTGTATGGTTTACACTCGACCAAATTTCTACTTGTTTCTGTTTCTTGAATTGTAACGGGTGATTCATTTGGAGGTACTTTTTCAAATATTAAAAAAAACAGAAATTTCAATCTGCTCTGGGCTTCCGGGCTGGAACCGCGTCCCTTGTATATCTGCCGACGTTCCGTACCCATTTGTATGGACTATATTCAGTGCTGAACTACTGCACTGAAGATGTCCCATACAAATGGGTACCAAACGTCGGCAGATATACAAGTGACGCGGTTCCAGTCCGAAAGCCCAGAAGCAGATAGAATGAACCACGACCGCGGAAGTCTACGTACAAGAAACTTAAGTTTTGTCGGATATTCTTTGTCATCATACAAAAGAACCATTCTTGACATTTATTTTTTTAAAAATATTTCCCTCAAATGTCGGCCGTACCTGCGCCTAACATCGTCCATTCTGAAGTTCCAATTTTCGATGACGCATTCGAGCATTTCAAGTGGTATTTGTTGGCTTCCAATTACTTAATTGTAGCTGGCTTATCCATGTAGACATTGAACTTTACGTAGCCTCAAAGCAAAAAGGTGTGATATCACAAGATTTAAGCGGGCATTGCACAGGTCCATTACGTGAAATGTTCACCAAATTGGTCTCGCAATAAAGCGATGCTTTCACAGGTTGTGTGGTAAATGGCGCCGTATTGTTGGAATAAAATGTCATCAAGATCACGAACATTAATTTCAAGCAGCAAATAATCTGTTATCGTGACGCAGTAAGGGATGCCATTCACAGTTACATACGTTGCGGCTGTTTTAATTTTTGAAAAAACATGTTGATGTTTTATGTGTGATTCTACTTGCCCATAGTGGTTTTGTCTCAATGTAAAGGCAGCTCTTGAGCTTCCTCGGGTTGTTCTTCACTCCAAATACCGCAATTGTACTTATTGACACAGCCATTAATCCAGAAATGGGCCTCATCGCTGAAGAAAATTTTGTTCGAAAGCAGTGGATCTTCTTCAAGCTTTTCAAGAAGCCAAAGACTGAAACGGTAACGATTCGTCACTTTCAATTCTTGACTGTTGAATTTTGTATGCGTTTAAACTAAGATCCTTACGTAAAATATGTTAAATTGTGGCGAATTAAACTGTTGAAATCTACAGCGAATCGATTCTTGACGGTCATCGCGCACGCTCACAGCTACCATCGCTATATTTTCTACACCACGTGCTAGATGTGGTCTATTTGGTTGCCTATTATCCAATAATCCAAAATGCTTTTCAAATTTTGCGATGGCATAGTGAATTGTGCGTTCAGTGAGCCGATTACATAGACTATAAGTTGCTTTAAACGCACGAAACGCATTTCTCTTGGAACGCTGATATTCGTAATACAGCTAAATAATTTGCAGACGCTGTGGCAGACTGAGTGTTTCCGTAGTAAAATGTCACACAATAATTAACTAAAATAGCATGAAAGATTGGCAAAACTCGCGCTTTATCTGTCAAAAAATCGCTCTTGAAATAGTACATCATAACGATCACCGATTATATTCCTCATAATTCGCTCAACAAGTAAAGGAAAAATTTAATCTTTTTCTAATTAAATATAATATATATGAATTCAAACTTATAATGTCTACGTGATAGAATAAATTCTACAGGGGAATAATTATTATACGGAATATTTGACTGTGATGAAATTGTTGTGTATTTTGTATGTTATGAAGTACATAAGATTGAATTATTTAAGAATTTTTTTACTGAAGATGTCTACTTAATTATCAAAATATATGAAACTGTTATATGCCAATAAGAGCTTTCAAATAATTTCATATTCTGTTTTTACAACTTCTTGTAAGCTCAAAGCACACGAATAAGCATTACAAAACTTATATACTGTCAGTCCAATTTTCAACTTGATTATCATATTTTCAAGTCTCGAATAATCTCGTTATCGCTGATGAATGAAATTATGACGAGAAATTTTTTCGAATTACGCTTTATTAGCATTAAACGTAATTTGTCTTAAGTAACCGCTAAACATAAACGCCCTCCGGAGCGAATTCAAATGAAATTAAAATCCACTTTGGATCTAACTTTAATTCAATTCGCAGTAACGTCGACTTATAAATCGCCTGTGAAAACTAGCGCAGGGCTGCGGGAGTAACAATCAAGCGACAGCCACACATACAAACAAACACGTAGGCGTTTTACAATGGCAACAAGAATGGGATAGCTCACTGCGACAATATTTAGGCCAAACTTATAACTTCATTTCACTTTTGAGGTTTTGAAACACTCGGGACCGTTTCGTAAATCACGTTTCGTAACGCTGTAAGTGCTACTTGCGATATCTTAATTTATATTAGAAGCATCAAGCTAATATTCCATTTATCACAATTATAATTAACTGTAAACTATGTTAAATAATATTTTTATTCTCTGGAAATAAAGCAGAATAACAGTAATATGACAGAACAGGCTAATTTAATAGAAGGAATAGTCAAACGTACATTCAGCAAGCATAAAACAAGACATTAGAGTACGATGTTGAATGCAAAAAAGTAGTTTAAGAAGAACTCTAGATGAAAATGGAATATTACAAGACTCATTTGAAATATACAAGTGCAAATATGGAGCACAAAATATAAATCGAAACAAAAGATATATATATTGTTATAAATTAAAAATTGTACGATTGTGTCGACAATTCGTTATAAAAAAATTAATATGTTGTTGATGTAGATATGTTTATTAATATTTAATGTTAGCTTTTATTTACCAGATGTACCAGAAAGTCATTACCGGTTTTTGTAACAGATGTCGCTAGGCTTAAGTATGCAATGCTATGATATGACACATACATATGTCATTTTGTTCTACTGACATCAAGCTTCAAAGCCATACATTATTATATATATATATATGTTTTGCGAAAGCAACACTGTCATAGATTTATACTTCTTCAAAAATGTCGAGTTCTGTAACTGAAATAGTGCATTTGTGGCACGCACTACTTTTCTTATTTAATCAAAAGAAAAACGCCGCTGAAAGTCATCGTTTGCTGATGGAAACTTATGGTGAGCATGCTCCAACCACAAAAACATTTGAAGCGAGGTTTCGATAATTCAAAAGTGGTGATTTCAATGTGCAAGACAAAGAACGTTCTGGTATGCCGAAAAAGGTTGAAGATGCGAAAGTGCAAGAGTTATTGGATTAAGATCCAACTCAAATTAAAAAACACTTGGCAGAAGCTTTAAATGTGGTCCAAGAAACGATTTGCAACTGATTATGAGCAATGGAAAAAATCTAGAAGATGGGAAAATTGAATGATAGGCAAATGGAAAATCGAAAAACGTCTGTGAAAGGCTGCTACAACGGTACGATCGGAAGTCATTTCTGGATCGAATAGTGACGGGTGATGAAAAATGGATATATTTCGAAAACGTCAACCGCAAAAAATCATGGTTACCACCTGGCGAAGCTGGCTTACTGATTTCATGTCGAAATCGTTTTGGTTGCAAGACAATGTTGTGCGGTGTATTGCGAACTGTTGGAACCTGGTGAAACAGTTAATACTGATCGCTACCGACAACGAATTATCAATTTGAACCATGCATTGATAGAAACGCGTCCAAAATGGGAGTAAGTTAGAAAATGGCTGTATAAATGGTTTTGCTCAAAGGACAAACAGTGTTTTTGGGACGACATCCATAAATTGTCCGAAAGATGGACAGGGTGTATAGAATTAAATGGCCAATACGTTGAATAACTTTTTCCATTTTCTTGAAAATTATGTAGTTTTTTTATGAAAAAACCGGTAATGATTTTCCGGTACTTACGTCACAAATTAGCTAATAATTTAATATTATCAAACTGTGCAAATAATGTTTAAGTGGTGGTTATATTTATGAAGGTTATCTTTATATATATATATATATATATATATATATATATATATATATATATATATATATATATACATAACAACCACTAGGCAGTCGTCGTTTTCCCCGTTCGCTTCTAGATGTCGTAGACTGTATATAATTCTTGCTTTACAAGTTCATATCTTCATTTTAATCACAACTATATTATTTTATTGACCTGTGTCATAGTAATCTCGCTTCTCACTTTGTCTTAAGCGTTTATCAACAGCCACTTAAATATAATATCTTATTTATAACGTTAATATTTTAGATGTCCTAAATTATCAGTTCTGGGCATTATTCTGAACTATTAAACACTTTAAACTTCGTATTAAATTTTATTCAGTTTAAAAGGTTAGTATTTACTATAACATTAGCTTGTATTTTATTACGAACTAACAAACATTCATTATCATGGCTTCAGATACTCTACTCCGAGTTTCAAACCCTACCTATAAAACAAAACACAACCAATATCCAATTTGAATTAGTTTTAATAACTATTGCATTACGATTTTTTTACGAATTTCGCTAGTTATTCCTTTAGTATAAAATTCCTTAATAATGCTTTCAGTGCTTAATAGAAAGTTTTAATCTTCCTATGTGTTCATTATTTACTTTAATAAATTGTTTTAGCACTCTTCTATTTCGTTATATATTTATAACTAATGATGGTTCACGTAATTCTGTGTTGTTAATTTTACTCTTAGCGATGCTCCTTGATCAGGAAGTCCATTGAGGTTGATGACGACAAAATGAATGTTTTGATACGACAGCTTGCAGAAACATTAAACACCCATCATTCAAGTGTTCAATCTAGGATACCTTGGCAAGCTTGAATTGACTTGACGGCGTAGCACATATAAACATCTGCGATATACCTTTTAAACGTGACGAAAACTATATTTAGTTGAAACGACTGGCAACTGGTGATGAAAAGGGAAAAGTTTACGCTAGAATGGTATTGGTACTAACCTGAAAATTCGCTTCAAATGTCAACTAAATCAGATATTCATTGGAGGAAGATTTCGCTTTCAGTGTGATTTTAAAGGTGTTTTGTTTTTCGAACTTCTTTTACGGAAGGAAACCATTAATTTAAGTGTGTACTATCATCAATTTGAGCCAATCCTTCATTAAGAAACTTCCAGAGCTTGTTAATTGTAGTAGTAGCCGTTCATCGCGACAACGAGAGACCACAAACGAGTACCATCGCACGTCAGAAATTATTGGATCTTAGATGCAATGTGCTACCACCTCCACCATAGTCGCCGGAACTTCCACCATCAGATTGCCACTGGTTTCATTCTCTTCAAAACTCGTTACGCGGTATAATGTCGACTTAGATGAGGCTGTAAATCAACACCTTGTAAAGTGTTTCACCTTTTATGAACGAGGAATTTTGAAGCTCATTTAAGGTTAGCAGAAGGTTATGCAATGAAAGAGGAAATATGTAATTGATGGATCTTTTTATTAATAAATCAACTTTAAAAAGCAGAAAAAAACGTCACTACTTTCCGGACAATACAACAGTCTAGACAATTTGATAAAAAATAGTTTTTTATTGAGATATTTTGTTTTTGTGGAAATACAATTTACGCGCTGAAGAAATACGTAAAATAACTTCTATTTCACTGATTGCGATGTGTTAAAATTGCTTAATGTTGACCTACACAAAAATATGCAAGAAAAGAAAGCTATCTCAACTATAAAAATGTAAATTCAAAGATAATTATGCGCGGGATACTCTTTTAAATGCTTAATATTAACTTTCCCAGTATGCAGGGCCAACTCATTGAATACCTCCTTGATACCTTTCCAAGAATATTATAGCCCATTTAATGATGTAATCGTTCACATTCACCGTCCACATAATCGATTCTTTTAAACTCTAACTTGAATGTAAAATTCTTTCATTTTTGGGATCAAACACGGGAAGAAAAAATTAATGAAAGTTTACTCTTTAGTCATAGTTTTATTGTGCGTGGCGTCGTCCCCGAATATTCTTATAAAATTGCGAAAACTTTGTTTTTTATGCGCATACTTTTCTCTACTTTTCTCGGGTATAATGCTTGTTCCCCCTCAGTTAAATCGTCGTGATTTGTTCTTGTTCCTAACGTGTGTGGCAGTTAAAAAATGAGCGGCTCAGCGTTAGAAATTTATTTTTATGATCTACCGGTAATGCAATTTTACTATTTCAATAGGGAATTGCTTGGTTGGCTGCTTTCCGAAGCATGAGCCATATTTGTTATTTATTGCGCATATTCACAACGATTTATTATAAGTTATGCTTCATAGTTTCCTGGAAATGAAAAAAATTGATTATTCTTCTTTAATTTAAAAGTATTCGGGTTGTTTTGATATTTTATAGGACATTAAAATTTACAAATATAAAGTCCGGGTTGAAGAGTTTGTGCATTGTGATGAAAATTAAATAAAGACAAGAACTTTGCAGTTTGTAATTGCATTTCTTAATAAGCCCTGCCATCTCGATATATTTGGACCAGAGATGGCCAAAATCTTTATGCTTAACATTGTTGTCTGTTGAAAATCTCTGGCATTAAGTGTATCCTTTTAGGCGTGAGAGGTAGTAATCCGACGGTGTTAAATCCTGAGAATAAGACAGTTGCAGCAATAAATCGAAGCCTAAGTTGTTAAATTTTCTCATAGCAACAACGCCTCTGTGGGGCTATATAATAAACCGCGATATGCACCTATGATGGTTTGGCCGTTTGGAAAGTAATCAACAAGAAGGATACTTTCTGTATCTCAAGAATATGGAAGTTATTATATTTCCAGCAGATGGAACAGCCATCGCTTTCTTTGGAGGGAGGAGTCACTGTCAAGATTGTCGTTTTATTTGGGACGTATAATGGTGAACTCAAGTCAAATAGTGATAAATCGGTGCATAAAATTTATATCACTTTTTCGAAAATGCACCAACACAAGAAATTTCCATTCGCACCAATTTTGAGTCTACACTGGGCAGTTGCAGAACAAATCTCGTGGACAGCTCTTTCATATCCAACTCTTCACTCAAAATGTATGTTCCGCGTTTTTCAAAGATGTTTACAGTGTCCGTTATCTTAAGCGTTTGCAAATGATGGTTTTTTTATCACCATAGCATACACTTTTTAACAATTTTCGGTATAGTTGTCCACTACATGATGCGTCTCTAATCGTTGTACGGACAGACGTGAACGCACGAATGCATTGATCAATATCGCAGAATTAAGGAGCATAGCTCTTCTTACATTTATTGCTGATAAAACAAATAGGCACGTTCCTATTACGTGATTTTTTCCGGACCATATTGCGTGTCGTCGCAGCCTATCTATAAATAGCAAGCTAAATTAGGATTAAAATTGAAATCGTATAAGAACAAATCAAATAAATGATTTTAAAATAGTACACATTTCTTTATTCCAGTGAAATTTAAACGTGAAAACGTAAATTTTTGTAATGAAAATAGTCAGGTTTTCATAAACAAAAAAAATGTTGACGGTATTAAGCAAAAATAAATCCACAATACAGTTGCAAGAAACGCAATTCGTGTTTCGCAAAATCACATTTATTTAGTCATTTTCAAACTTTATTATATTTTTTTTATTCAATAGTAACATAGACTACAAATTTGTAAATGATCATATCTGTCGGTATTTGTTTAATTACGTAGGCAATCATAGTTTACTTTAAATGATTATAAAAACTTATTTATGTTACAAATTGTTACACTTATCATATATAATAACTTTTTTATCACGTTTTTAAATTATTTTATTCAATTGAAATAGAACTCGATCTTAAATACGTACGAAAATCATTATTAAAACAACGTTTGGCAGTGACAAATATTTGAAGGAAAAGTCTATTTGTTTGTCAATATTGGTATCATAAAACTGAAGTCCCGTCTTCCAAGAACGAATGTATTTCTTTTTTTTAATATTATTACATTCAATATTATTTCAATTTTATCCAATTTCGATAATTAAAACTAGAAATTCAAACTCCAATCATTTTTCACACAGAGTACATATTTATTATTCTGTCCAAATATAGATCTACCTGACTGACCTAACTAAAGAGTGTTGCAAAGTTCACGGTTTTTTTAAAGAATAAATAAAACACATAATTTGCATTCATTTTCAAAAACTTTTTATTGGTAATTGAAGTATCAGTTATGACATTTATATGCGAAAAATAAGACCTGCCAAATAGCCTCCTCTTGCAGCTCCACAGACGTCCACTCTTTCGTTAAAATTTTCAATGACATTTTGACATAATTGAGGCTCTATCTACCACTCACCAGTGACACGAGTAATTTCATCTTTCAGAACAGGAACTGATTGTGGATTGTTTTTATAAACCTGACTTTTCACATAACTCCAAAGAAAATAGTCTAACTGTGTCAAATCACATGATCTTGGTGGACAATTAACATCACCGTTCCTTGAGATTACACGTCCAGGAAATTTTTGTCTCAATAAATCAATTGATTCGTGTGCAAAGTGAGGTGTAGCGCCATCCTGTTAGAACCACATATCCTCTAGATCAATATTCATTAATTCAGGTCACAAAAATTGGATTATCATCCGACGATATCGATCACCATTCACGGTTACAGCTTCACCAGCAGTATTTTCAAAGAAGTAAGGTCCATTTACACCATCTGACCATAATGCACACCAAACAGTTACTCGTTCAGGATGCATAGGTTTCTCATGAATAATTCGTGGATTTTCCTCATCCCAGATACGGCAATTTTGTTTATTAACATAGCCATCAAGTTCAAAATGTGCCTCATCGGAAAACATTATTTTTTGAGAAAAAGCAGCTGGTAGTTCATTGATTAAATTGACAAATGGGCGACGTTTTAAATGATGTAATGGCATCAGTCCCTGTGTTATTTGAACCTTATATGCCTTCAGAGCTAAATCCTTGTGTAAAATACGCCATGTTGTTAACCCACTAAGTCCAAGTTGTTGTGAACGTCGTCTAATGGACATTTCAGGATATTCAGCAACACTTTCACGAACGAAAGCAATATTTTCTTGAGAACGACCACTACGACTGTATTTTTCACTTTTTTGATCTTCCACGCAACTGGTCTCTTGAAATTTTTTAATAATTCAAACAATAGTGCTTTCAGATGGACGATTATGTAAGCCACAAAATTCACGTAATTTTCTAAAAACTCTTTTCACAGAACGCTGATTTTCATAAAATAATTCAACAATTTGAACGCGTTGTTGTACTGTGTACGAAGCCATTTTTATAGATGTCATACATCACACCTTTTAAATGCCCACATACCCAGACAAATTCAGTGCGCCATATATATTTTATTTATTCTTAAAAAAACGCGCAAATTGAAATACCCTTTATAATTATTATTCAAGTTATCAATTTATATTTCCAATGTATATCGATTATTTTAATCAGTCATGTAGTACGTCGTTTTAAAGCATTTTTACCACCAAGCTTCTACTGATAGCTTTTTCATGCTGTGGCAACCCTCTATACCGATATAAAAGCTGAACTGGATTCTACTCTGGGTCAGTCTGCTCCTTCGTTTACAACAGTGAAAGATTGGGTAGCAGAGTTTAATCGAGGCCGTACGAGCTGCCAAGACGAGCATCGCAGTGGTCGACCAAAGCGGTACTGGAAGATCGTCGACTGAAAGTACGCCACCTAGCAGACAGTGCGGTACATCGCATATTATCTGAAAATTTGGACATGAGAAAGCTGTGTGCAAGATGGGTGCCGCGTTTGCCCACACTGGAGCAAAACAAAGCAAAATTTTTGAGCCGTTTCATAACCACAGATGAAACATGGGTCCATCACTTCACACCCGAGATTTCAAAACAATGGACTCAAAAGGCAGAACCGGCTCCAAAGAAGGTGAAGGCCGCCATCTGCAGGCAAGGTCATGGCATCGGTTTTTTGGTATGCGTGTGGAACAATTTTCATTAGCTACCTTGAAAAAGTAAAAACTATCAACGGCGAGTATTATTTATTGCAACGTTTGAGCGAAGAAATCAAGTAAAAACGGTCGCATTTGGTTAAGAAGAAAGTGTTATTTCATCAAAACAATGTACCAGCTCACAAATCCGTTATTGCAATTTAATGAATTAAGATTTTTCAACGATGAAGAAGTGATGTCGGCAGTTAATGGCCATTTTGAGGAGCAAGACAGTTCTTATTATAAAAAGGGTATCGAACTTATTGAACATCGCTGGGAAAAGTGTATAGAGCTAAAAGGAGATTATGTTGAAAAATAAATATATTTCTTTCCAAAATTTTTGTGTTTTCTTTTTTGGGTCGGGTACTTTTGGGACCACCCTCGTATTATTTATGTAGTATAATATGTAAATGTACTTCCACATTCGATACTAATAATATACAATAGCAGTGAAAGAAAAGAAGATGCCTTTGAATCTGCACATTAAAGCAACATGTTCTGAAGTAAATACAAAATGTGCGTGTGTACGTGTTCCAACTCATTAAATCTCATAAGTGCTGCCAATGATTACTGCACTTATGCAAAAACCATGTTATTTAATATGTATTTAATTTAATTCCTTCTTTACAAATAAAATTCAATTCACTAAATGCCAATCTATCCAATATAATTAACGTCCGCCCATAAATTTATTTAATTCTCGTCGTTTCGTAAACGCAATCTCGTAATAAAGCTACATATTTTATCTTTTCTGTAATTAAGCGTTATTTAAACACGGCATCTTTGTATTCTCGACGTCCAATCTCCCCATGCTTTCCGCCTTACACACTTGAACGGCGGCCTTCGATCGTTAACCACCGGGCTTTTTAAATATTCAAAACGATTTACGGAAATTGAACTACCGTGTGACATTTACTAATTTATTTTTGCTGCATGTAAAGGGAGTGAATTCTATATCGAAACAAAGACGGGAAAATTATTTAAATAACGTATTAAAGGATTGTTAGTAATTAAAAAATTTCACTAATAGAAAATTAACGTTGGTGATTTTTGTTTTAAAGAACTTCGTATGAAGCATGAATAAATAAAGCACTTACAACTTCATAAGATTGATCTTAATTTGCTAATTACTAATTAACCCAACTTAAACAGAACTTTGTCGTTGTTACGCTATAGTAATTATAGAATAATAGGGATTATGTTAAACCAAGTTAAGCATATTCATATCACGATTATAAAATGAAAAGCAAGAAGGTAACCAATACAACTTTAATTACCCATCTTAATCAGAACTAAGTTCCTTAACAGGATGTTGCTATATAAATATTTATATTGGAGTTTCACTTTACTTATGCTTAAGTATTCATTGTACTTGTATTTTTTGTGCAACCCTACATTCCTGATAAACTTTATTATATATAATAACTTTTTTATCACGTTTTTAAATTATTTTATTCAATTGAAATAGAACTCGATCTTAAATACGTACGAAAATCATTATTAAAACAACGTTTGGCAGTGACAAATATTTGAAGGAAAAGTCTATTTGTTTGTCAATATTGGTATCATAAAACTGAAGTCCCGTCTTCCAAGAACGAATGTATTTCTTTTTTTTAATATTATTACATTCAATATTATTTCAATTTTATCCAATTTCGATAATTAAAACTAGAAATTCAAACTCCAATCATTTTTCACACAGAGTACATATTTATTATTCTGTCCAAATATAGATCTACCTGACTGACCTAACTAAAGAGTGTTGCAAAGTTCACGGTTTTTTTAAAGAATAAATAAAACACATAATTTGCATTCACTTTCAAAAACTTTTTATTGGTAATTGAAGTATCAGTTATGACATTTATATGCGAAAAATAATATCTGCCAAATAGCCTCCTCTTGCAGCTCCACAGACGTCCACTCTTTCGTTAAAATTTTCAATGACATTTTGACATAATTGAGGCTCTATCTACCACTCACCAGTGACACGAGTAATTTCATCTTTCAGAACAGGAACTGATTGTGGATTGTTTTTATAAACCTGACTTTTCACATAACTCCAAAGAAAATAGTCTAACTGTGTCAAATCACATGATCTTGGTGGACAATTAACATCACCGTTCCTTGAGATTACACGTCCAGGAAATTTTTGTCTCAATAAATCAATTGATTCGTGTGCAAAGTGAGGTGTAGCGCCATCCTGTTAGAACCACATATCCTCTAGATCAATATTCATTAATTCAGGTCACAAAAATTGGATTATCATCCGACGATATCGATCACCATTCACGGTTACAGCTTCACCAGCAGTATTTTCAAAGAAGTAAGGTCCATTTACACCATCTGACCATAATGCACACCAAACAGTTACTCGTTCAGGATGCATAGGTTTCTCATGAATAATTCGTGGATTTTCCTCATCCCAGATACGGCAATTTTGTTTATTAACATAGCCATCAAGTTCAAAATGTGCCTCATCGGAAAACATTATTTTTTGAGAAAAAGCAGCTGGTAGTTCATTGATTAAATTGACAAATGGGCGACGTTTTAAATGATGTAATGGCATCAGTCCCTGTGTTATTTGAACCTTATATGCCTTCAGAGCTAAATCCTTGTGTAAAATACGCCATGTTGTTAACCCACTAAGTCCAAGTTGTTGTGAACGTCGTCTAATGGACATTTCAGGATATTCAGCAACACTTTCACGAACGAAAGCAATATTTTCTTGAGAACGACCACTACGACTGTATTTTTCACTTTTTTGATCTTCCACGCAACTGGTCTCTTGAAATTTTTTAATAATTCAAACAATAGTGCTTTCAGATGGACGATTATGTAAGCCACAAAATTCACGTAATTTTCTAAAAACTCTTTTCACAGAACGCTGATTTTCATAAAATAATTCAACAATTTGAACGCGTTGTTGTACTGTGTACGAAGCCATTTTTATAGATGTCATACATCACACCTTTTAAATGCCCACATACCCAGACAAATTCAGTGCGCCATATATATTTTATTTATTCTTAAAAAAACGCGCAAATTGAAATACCCTTTATAATTATTATTCAAGTTATCAATTTATATTTCCAATGTATATCGATTATTTTAATCAGTCATGTAGTACGTCGTTTTAAAGCATTTTTACCACCAAGCTTCTACTGATAGCTTTTTCATGCTGTGGCAACCCTCTATATTACATATATTGCGGCTTTTAATTAACATTTATTCTTGGCGCGCCTTTCCTATTCTCTCAGTAGTTCATTTCTAATATGACTTATGCACTTGCCCTTCCTTCCACCGATTTTTTTAAAAGGCTCAACTATTTAAATAAGCTCTTTCTCTTTCTTTTAGCAACGATGTAGTGTTCCATGCGATCGCGTACTATACATTGTGATCAGAAGTTCATGGATAATCGTCAGGTAGGGCGATTCTATGATAATTCTGAGTCGACAATACAACAAAAATGTTGTATTGTAATTAGTTAAGCTATAGGAATTGCTTAAAAGAAATGTAGATTAGACAATATTACAAAGGGTACTAGGAAAGTTTTGCAATATGACGCGACAATGAATCGTAGGAAGCTGTTTGTTGCTGCATGTTGAAACATGTACATACGTGCACAGTAGCCGCCGCGCCATGCCGATGGGCTCAGTTATTCATTAGCAGTGAGAGTGTAAAGTGCTTGTGATGGCACCGTGGTCAAGAAATGAGTTAAGGGCAGTTTTACGTTATAATTTCGTGCGTGGTTTAAACATAGAGCAGTGCTTCGAAGAAATGACTCTTGCACGAACGTCAGTTACGGAGGAGAACGTTACTACTGGGAGGAAAATACTTGGCGAGGACAGGCAAGTGATCGAATAATAGATAAAGTATACTTCAGGCCTAAATGCACCGACAATTCGTTCGATTCTGCATGATCATTTGCACGTGAAGAAATTTTGTTTTCTCTGGGGGCCGCATCGATTGCCTGAAGAGCAGATGACACGACGTGTGACTTGGTGCCGGGAGATGGTAAAAAAGCTTAATAAGGGACAATCTCGATATGAGAACAACATCGTGACAGGTGACGAGACTTGGCTGTACTATTACGATGTGCTGACCAAAGTTCAAAACAAAGTTTGTGTCTTTGATAATGAGGACACAGCCGTAGTTCTCAGAAAATCCCGATCCGCAAAGAAGAAAATGATAACTGTATTTTTCAAATCGAGTGGAATTGTGGAACGCGTCGTTTTGGACACACAGAAGACAGTCACAGTTAAGTGGTATTCTGAATAGTGCCTGCCTAAAGTCTTTGAATCTATGAAGAACCTGCGGCCGAAGTCAAGAATGGACACTTGGTTCCTCCATCACGGTAATGGTCCAGCTCACCGCGCCAAAGCCTGCACCGAATATTTGACCACGACAGGATTGAAACTTCTTGAGTACCCTCCCTACAGTTCAGATCTTGCTCCCTGCGACTTTGCACTGTTCCCGTATGTGAAAATGAATCTAAAAGGGAGGCGAATTTTCAGTGATGAGGTTTTCTGCGGGCTTGGGACAACGAGCGTGCTTTACTCTCTAATGAAACTTGGCAGAACTGGTTTAAAGGTTGGTTTCGGAGGATGGAGAGGTGTATTGAGTGTAGAGGAAATTACTTAAATTAAATAAACAAAGCTGTATTGCAAATCTCTCCTAGTATTCTTTGTATATGAAATCGTCAATACGTCAGTAGAAATGATGACAGACTACGAGTTTTATTTAAGTCTAATGAAAATAATAATAATTAACGTAAATACTGAAACTGGTTTGAAGCCAAGGCTATAGTCTTAGTAGAATTGAATCTAGGACGCGTTGCAACATATTTGTGGTAATAATTTTATCATGTCCTAAATTCTATTTTATTAATTCCTGTTCATTGGCCAGATGTGCAATATAAACTTTATCCTTCAAAAAGCCTCAAACAAAGAAGTCGAGAAGATTCATATCTGGTAACTTTGTAGGCCATGATATTGGTCTATTTCGTCCGATTCACCTATCTGGGAAACATTTGTTCAACCATGTTCTTGTAATTCATCCATTACGAACTGCCAGTATTTAAAATTGCTTATATTTTGCTTTTACCTGTTGCTCTCACTTATTAATTATTTTACTTAATACATTCAAGCTTTAAGAATTAGTTTTACTTAAACTAATAAATAAAACTTTAATTGCAATCTCATAGTTTTATCTTTAATAATCTTTCTTTCAAATTGACATAGGTCCTGAACCTCTGAAGCATCATCATACCTCAAACCATTATTAATTATTAATATTGTTATTTGCATTTATTGCGACGCTAGAGCTAGCTAGCAAATCGTTTATTACTGTAGCGCTCGTAATAAATTTGATGCCCATAATAATAATAAATTTTGCGACCTAGAACTTAAAGGCTAATAGTATATAGATGAAATTTTACGCTAAGCCTTTAAAACGTGACTGAAGTCAGCAATGGTGAAAGTGTTGCAAAATTTTGGAAAGTTTATTATTATATTATGTAGTATTTATTACTGCTTTTTGACTGACTTTGAATTTAAAAGTATATATGAGGGTGGTCTCATAAATACCCGGTCTGACCTAGAGATGGCGGTAGTTGTTTGAAAAATATCACTGTATTAGAAAGTACGCAATCTATAAAGCAAATGTTTCAAGTTTTAAGACGCCACGTTGTATAGTATTTGTTTAGCAGCAATTAATAGTGAACGTTTTCAATAAATTTGTAAAAATGGAGAAAATTTGTCATCGTTACGTGATACAATACTTTTATTTGAAAGGCCTCAGCCCAACCGATATAAAAGCTGAACTGGATTCTACTCTGGGTCAGTCTGCTCCTTCGTTTACAACAGTGAAAGATTGGGTAGCAGAGTTTAATCGAGGCCGTACGAGCTGCCAAGACGAGCATCGCAGTGGTCGACCAAAGCGGTACTGGAAGATCGTCGACTGAAAGTACGCCACCTAGCAGACAGTGCGGTACATCGCATATTATCTGAAAATTTGGACATGAGAAAGCTGTGTGCAAGATGGGTGCCGCGTTTGCCCACACTGGAGCAAAACAAAGCAAAATTTTTGAGCCGTTTCATAACCACAGATGAAACATGGGTCCATCACTTCACACCCGAGATAAAAGAACAATCAAAACAATGGACTCAAAAGGCAGAACCGGCTCCAAAGAAGGTGAAGGCCGCCATCTGCAGGCAAGGTCATGGCATCGGTTTTTTGGTATGCGTGTGGAACAATTTTCATTAGCTACCTTGAAAAAGTAAAAACTATCAACGGCGAGTATTATGCGAACTTATTGCAACGTTTGAGCGAAGAAATCAAGTAAAAACGGTCGCATTTGGTTAAGAAGAAAGTGTTATTTCATCAAAACAATGTACCAGCTCACAAATCCGTTATTGCAATGGCCAAAATTAATGAATTAAGATTTTTCAACGATGAAGAAGTGATGTCGGCAGTTAATGGCCATTTTGAGGAGCAAGACAGTTCTTATTATAAAAAGGGTATCGAACTTATTGAACATCGCTGGGAAAAGTGTATAGAGCTAAAAGGAGATTATGTTGAAAAATAAATATATTTCTTTCCAAAATTTTTGTGTTTTCTTTGTTGGGTCGGGTACTTCTGGGACCACCCTCGTATTATTTATGTAGTATAATATGTAAATGTACTTCCACATTCGATACTAATAATATACAATAGCAGTGAAAGAAAAGAAGATGCCTTTGAATCTGCACATTAAAGCAACATGTTCTGAAGTAAATACAAAATGTGCGTGTGTACGTGTTCCAACTCATTAAATCTCATAAGTGCTGCCAATGATTACTGCACTTATGCAAAAACCATGTTATTTAATATGTATTTAATTTAATTCCTTCTTTACAAATAAAATTCAATTCACTAAATGCCAATCTATCCAATATAATTAACGTCCGCCCATAAATTTATTTAATTCTCGTCGTTTCGTAAACGCAATCTCGTAATAAAGCTACATATTTTATCTTTTCTGTAATTAAGCGTTATTTAAACACGGCATCTTTGTATTCTCGACGTCCAATCTCCCCATGCTTTCCGCCTTACACACTTGAACGGCGGCCTTCGATCGTTAACCACCGGGCTTTTTAAATATTCAAAACGATTTACGGAAATTGAACTACCGTGTGACATTTACTAATTTATTTTTGCTGCATGTAAAGGGAGTGAATTCTATATCGAAACAAAGACGGGAAAATTATTTAAATAACGTATTAAAGGATTGTTAGTAATTAAAAAATTTCACTAATAGAAAATTAACGTTGGTGATTTTTGTTTTAAAGAACTTCGTATGAAGCATGAATAAATAAAGCACTTACAACTTCATAAGATTGATCTTAATTTGCTAATTACTAATTAACCCAACTTAAACAGAACTTTGTCGTTGTTACGCTATAGTAATTATAGAATAATAGGGATTATGTTAAACCAAGTTAAGCATATTCATATCACGATTATAAAATGAAAAGCAAGAAGGTAACCAATACAACTTTAATTACCCATCTTAATCAGAACTAAGTTCCTTAACAGGATGTTGCTATATAAATATTTATATTGGAGTTTCACTTTACTTATGCTTAAGTATTCATTGTACTTGTATTTTTTGTGCAACCCTACATTCCTGATAAACTTTATAATCTTCTGAAATGATTTCGATTGTATCTGAAGATTATATTCGCAAAGAACGCATTTCGCAGTATTGGTGATGTTTTTCAATATATGTACTTCATCGTTTACGTCGTGCTTGACTTTCAAAGAAGTGCGCAAGGTTAATATTCAAGTTAAGATACAGGGATAAAATTACGTAGGCTTTCACTGTTGTCACTTGTACTACAATTTTTATTTGAGTTAAACCGTATCGTCATAGCTTCTGTCAGTGTTTCGTTGTTCATACTACCAACTTTTACAAAATTTAATATTAGACTGATTCTTTCCGTTTTTGTTCCTCTATATACATGACCTTAGTTTTCTGGTGCGTGATCATCGTGCTCCATTGTTCGTGACGGATTCTGGTAGTAGGCTCTTCCACGTGTTGTTGAGCTTATAACAGTCTTCACTGTTGAAGTTTGAATGCTTCTCTATCCCGACGATTCTTCGACGGTAGTTCTTCATAGTAGCTAATACTTTTGTTTCTTAAAGGTTTACTTTATGTCTGTTCCCATGAACTTATTTTGTAATCGCTGATTATCCATTTTTGCCCCTTCATGTATCACTCCGATGTAGTGTGTAAACTCCTGCATCTTTTGTCTGCGGTAATTTGTACTTGGCTCCAGAAAAGTTATGTTGAATGGCGGTTGCAGTACTAAAACATACTTTCACATTCTTCTTCATTAATATCTTTTCTATCGTCTCAGTTACTTCAGATGTATAAGGTAGACGGGCGAAATCTCTGGTTGTTTCTATTTCTGTTGAGGCGTTCCCATTCTGGGCTTTCTAAGGGCTTTTCTTATTTCCATATACATATATCCGTATTTCTCCAGTGCTTTTTTAACGTATCGATTTATCTCCAAGTGTTTGGCATTGCTGATCGTCTCTGCTCTATGCTTTAGCGATTTAATAGAAGCTCTCTTCTGTTTAGGATGGTGATGAGACGTGGCATACAGATATCTGCATCAATTTTCTTCCTGTATACTCCATTATTTTGTTACTTTTCTCGTTTTATATCTTATCTTTAAAGATTTATGGATGTAGATGTTATTTTGAATTATTTTTCTGGGAAAGTTTGCTCATCCACATCCACATTACCAGATTAGCTAGTACTCTAAAAGACGAGCGATTTTGAAAATTCGAATAATTTGTAAGGTTTAATGGTGTTAATTTCATGTGAGCTTTAGATCGTACGCGACCTATTAATATTGTTATGCTTAACGTTTTCTTATTATTATTTTTGTTATTTATTTATTATTAATTGTCTTTTAATTTAAATATAATTCGGTCTAAGTATGAAAATTATTGTCAAAAGCCAATGTTTGTGAGTTACAAACATTCCAAGGAGAAGAAATGTCTTTGTTTATTAATATCAGTACATCGTAAACAAAGGAGCCTTCTTTCAAGAGGGAACGTATTTTTACACATAGATAGTGTCCACTTACATTTAATTAATTTTTGTTTCATGTAATTTCTAGTTACCATTAGAAATTTAAGCTTTTAATCCCTTCTATGCAGAATACTTTATTATTAGTCTGCCCAATGATCTGCCTAGTGATAATTACAATTAATTTTCAAATTATCAGTTCAATTGCTTTACTGCATAACTATTACTTTGAGTAGTCATGTAATATATCATTTTAAAGCGTTTTTTCTGCAACCAAGCTTTTCATGCCATCGCAAACTCTTTATCTATATCGCGCCTTCTAATTATCAAATCACATGATCTTGGTGGCCAATTAACATCACCGTTTTCACATGATCTTGGTGGCCAATTAACATCACCGTTTCTTGAGATTACACGTCCAGGAAATTTTTCTCTCAATAAATCAATCGATTCGCCTGCAAGGTGAGGTGTAACGCCATCCTGTTGAAACCACATATCCTCTAGATTAATATTCATTAATTCAGGCCACAAAAATTCGCTTATCATCCGACGATATCGATCAAGATTGACAGTTACAGCTTCACCAGCAGCATTTTCAAAGAAGTAAGGTCCAATTATACCACCTGACCATAATGCACACCAAACAGTAACTCGTTTAGGATGCATAGGTATCTCATGAATAATTCGTAGATTGTCCTCACCCCAGATACGGCAATTTTGTTTATTAACATAGCCACCAAGTTAAAAATGTGCCTCATCGGAAAACATTATTTTTTGAAAAAAATCAGCTGGTTGTTCATTGATGAACTTGATAAATGAACCACGTTTCAAATGATCTAATGGCTTCAGTTCCTATGTTATTTGAACCTTATATGCCTTCTCAGAGCTAAATCCTTGTGTAAAATACGCCATGTTGTTGACCCAGTAAGTCCAAGTTGTTGTGAACGTCGTCTAATGGACATTTCAGGATCTTCAGCAACACTTTCACGAACCAAACCAATAATTTCTTGTGAACGACCACTACAATTGTATTTTTCACTTTTTGGATCTTCCACGAAACCAGTTTCTTGAAATTTTTTAATAATTCGACCAATCGTGCTTTCAGATGGACGATTATGTAAACCATAAAATTCACGTAATTTTCTAAAAACTCTTTTCACAGAAGGCCGATTTTCATAAAATAATTCAACAATTTGAACGCGTTGTTGTACCGTGCACGAAGCCATTTTTATAAATGTCATTCATCACACTTTCTAAATGCCCACATACCCAGACAAATTCAGGGCGCCATCTATATTTTATTTATTCTTAAAAAAACTGCGCAATTTGAAACAGCCTTTACATTCAAATCTTTAAGAGTCTTTTTATTTTAATTTGATGAATAAAACTTTAAGGTAAAATTGGTTGTTTTATTTATACTATTGTCCCTTCTTCCACGTTTCCACACCTCATGGACACCTAATCATAGTCATAAATAAAAGTTATTACTAATTCATTACAAAAAGTTTTATTATTGCAACCCTAGAGCTAAGTTGAAACTCCATCAACTATTTTAATTATTTTTAAACTACAATCCACAGCGTTGGAAATAATTTAGTTTTCGCGCTTCATTAATGTTCTTAATTTATAATAATTTGACGCACCAATGTAACGCAATAGTTAATAAAATTAATACTACAATTATGTAGTGTTATTAAATATCTAATAAAATTTACCAACACCTCAAACTGTAGTAAAGCTATGTTATATTATGAATCGATTATTAAAAATATTGGTGTCTTACTGATTTTAGCACAGACTTTAACTTTCAGAAAGAATTTTATTAACACAACATTAAAGTTTAAAGTAAATTAAGGAATCTGTTCAAATTACCATTTCATCTTATATATTCGGAAAATCGAGATGAAAATTGCCCTTTATCGAAGCGAAAGAAAAGCAATTTCAAGGTAAAACTCTACATTAACCCGATATATATACCGTGAAACAAGTACGTTAATGTAATGAAAATTTTCAATTATATCTGCTTTTGATGTGGCGGATAAACGAAATGAATCGCCCTGTCAGCGAAAATTTTAGATATTACATGAATATTAATGAGTCTCTGGCATTGTTCATTAGAATATGAGTGTGCGGGCGCAATTTTTTTGATCGACGAAAATGTAATGATGGGGAATATTGACGCTGCTATAATTAAATACGCAACGTGTAGTTTCCAGCTAAAATCACTAATTCAAATAACAAACGTGAAATTACAGGATCATTAACTTCATGGAAACACAATATATGTGTATGTATGTATGATGTAGATGAAGATGAGCTTCATTTGGAAGTAAATGTTAAACAATTGATAGTTTACATATTTACGGTTTGTCTCGATTTTGTTTTGATTTGAAGTTGTGACTAATTTCTTTACTGCAAAATAAAATAAGGATTTTTCGTGTATTTTTAAATTATACTTTCGTAGATGTGTAGTTAAAGTTGTGTACCACACACTTGCGTATCAAGAAATTTACACCGTCTGTCGCAAAGAAAACTGAACATTTTTAAAATAGTAATTTTTAGTGGAGCCATCTATTAAAAAAAATAGGTAAGGTAGATCTTTCACCAATGTTATGCCAAAATATCATGAAAAGTTTAATTTTATAAAACAAGTATATGGTGATGTACGTTTATCATGTACGAGCATGCATGGGAAGTATAAACGATTTAAAGATGGTCGTACGGACATAAATGACAACGAACATCCTGGTGCAAAAAAATCTGTGGTTACGGAAAGTAACATCGAAATTGTGTTTGAATTTATCAGAAATGAGCCGAAATTCTCATTGCGTTACGTAGGAATAGAATTAACTATTTACAAAAATTCAGTTCATCGCATTTTGACACAGCATTTGGGACTGAGAAAGAATCGTACAAGGTTTGTACCACACAACCGAAGTTATCATTGTACACACTTGATTAAAGAATCCAAAAAGGGACGAATACTTCAGGTATTCTATTGTAACTGGCGATGAGACGTGGTGTTTTCAATATGATCTAGAGACCATGCGTAGAAGCCCTAAATGGAAGCATCCAAGCGAAGAAAGGCTGAAAAAAAGCAGCTTGGAGAAGTCAAAAGTGAAGACAATGTAGATTTGTTTTTATGATTCGAAAGGCACAAAGAGTTTATATAAACTAATTAAACAGTTAATGCTGTATACAACTATTATCTTGATGCTATGAAGCATCTTTTGGCGCGCATTCGTCGTGTGTGCCCTCAATATTGTGAAAATGTTATCTGGCGTTTGTTACATGATAATTCACCATCTTATCGTTCGACGCTTATCACTGATTTTCTATAAATAGCATTTTAACCATCAATTATTCACCATATTCACCGGATTTAGCTTTCTCTGATTTATATTTATTCTCTAAACTACATTTGCCGATGAAAGGATAACGTTAGCCAACGTCGAAGCCATTAAAAGGGCGTCGACAGCGATCTTGAAAGACATCTTTAAAAATGAACTTAAAAATTCATTCGGCATGTTATTCGATGTGCAAAACGTTGTATTAAAACCGAAGGTGACTACTTTGAACTAAAATAAATGAATTTTAGCAAAATAGTAAGCTTTTGTTTTTATTTTAAAAGAGATCGGTTTTCTCTGCGACAGACTGTGTATAATACAAGTCGTTTGTAGGATATTTAAATATATTTACTTCTAATTTTCGATTGTAAACGGATTATTTCTTCAAAGAGGATTCATTCATAGACAAAAACAATTATATTGTTAGGAAAATCTCCTTATTACCAGTTTTGAGCCAGGCACATGCTGTTAGGCTCACACAGATAATGAAATATGCGAAATTTTAATTAAAATTTGTACATGTTCGTGTTAAGAAGTGTTTAAAGTATTTTTATAATATATTATGAATTTTATTATTAGCTTTTTTTTTGGTGAATTTTTAATCTTTGTAATTTATTCGGAATAAAATTAAAATACAGACTTTATTAAAAAGAAAATATGTTTTCGAATCGACAAATTGCAATAGTGTACAAAAAAAGTTTCTCAACATATGGTTGACAGAATAGCCGCATTAAATCGAGAAAATATTCTTGTCAATATTGGGTGGTCGCCATCATCGACACAGTGATCGTTAAACCACCGTAACACTCGAAAATTTAAATAATCTTCTGCTAGAGAGTTGTCAGATAAATTAAAAGATTATGCTGCTTTCATAATGTGATTTGTGGCGTATTAATGGCAGCCGTCTGGCAAATGGCAGATACAGGTTCGAGTTCTGGACAAGCGCACAAAAATTTTGAATTAATTTCTGTGATTTTAGTCAACGATGGTACAACAGAAAATATTAATTTCCCATTGTAAAGTGCTGAATTATATATTTATATATAATTATTAGCATCACAACCAGACTGACGATTATAACTATTAGGTCTGTTTCCATAATGTGATTTATGGCGAATTAAGAGACTCAAAATTGTACTGTCTGGTAGCCTAGTTGGTAAGGCAACCGTCCAGCAAACGGCAGATATAGGTTCGAGTTCTGCTTCAGCGCGGAAATTTTTATTAATTTCTGTGATTATAATCAATGATGGCACAGCTGAAAATAATAATTTATATATATACAGTCAGTGCGGAAATTCTGTCGGCGCTTCAATTCAATTGATATGCGACGAGAACATATGTAGACGCTGATATGTATGTATGTAATGCAGTGTGCGCCTTTGTTCAGAGGTGTTCACTTGCATTATGGAGTTTTGTACTTTGTATGGAATTTTGGTCGAAAATTTACCATTATCTGACAGTAAGTAAATTTATTTGTATATTTTCGTATTTAATGTACGATGGCGTAAAAGTGAAATGCTTAGTTTGCGATAGACCTTTCATGTGCTGGCCGAAATATGACTTCGAAAACACATAGTGGGCAGTATAAAAAAAAACTGACCTATCGAATTAGCAAATGCTATTCGATTTATGTTCAACACTGGTGGTGTATCATCCACCATTTCGTTTATTAGAAAACGAATCATTCTGCTCGCGAACGTATTGAAATTAAAATTAAATCGGAATTGGAAAATAAAAAATTGGTTATGTGAAGGCCAAATGACAGATTGTACAAAAATTCTATTCTTAAAGTCACAGTTCGTACAATGCAACCACTTAAACCGTCATCTTTTATCCTACTATCTTCCAGAAGAGTACAATAATGTATTATCGAAGTCATTTCAAATGTGGTGTTAAATACAAGAATGAGGTCTGTGGTGCACTGGTCATATTCCTCACTCTAATAGTCATAATATAACAAGAAATTAGAGTAATTTATGTATTAAATTGTAAATATCGTAGAGATTGGAATAGAAATTTGAATAAGTATACATCTAACAGATATAAAGTATTATTATGATTTTGATATCTTTAAAATCAGAAATGAATGAAAATGTGTGAATTATTGAATATACTGACGGCTATTGTTTTGATATAAACGACTTTTGACCTAAAAAGAAAAAAATATCTTATTAGTATTTAAAATTAGTAAGATACATAATAAATATAGCAAATTCATGTAATGTAATGTTAAGTTTTTAGTAAAATTTGTGGAGAAGTAATAGCTACAGGAAAATAAAAATACATAAAAATGTTAAAAATGAGTTAAATCAAGTTCATATATAATTTTATTAAATAAAATAAGTGAAAATACAATAAATCGAATATTTGTTATTTGTAGTTTAAGACGTAAGCATACAATATATAAGATAAGTCACTAACTTTGTCTATGAGAAAAGTAAGAACTAGGAAACATATCTAACAATAAATAAGAAGACCTACAACTTTTTTGATAATTTAATTTTTCGACTTAATCTCCCTTAACTTCAGCGCATTTGCATGACTTGTTCTGCAGCGACTTCATTCTATTAGAAAAAAATTATTTATGTTGGTCTTTAAAACAAGCATCAATCCCTTCCTTCAATTAATTGTGTTCTGCAAAAGACACCCTCTGATGTATTTTGTCAAATTTCTAAATAAAAAGCCAAATTCGGACTATACTTGAGCATTGTCATGAAGAAGGAGAACTTCTTTGTGACGCAAGCGCAGACATTTTTTATCAATAAGCATATGTAAGTTTGTTAATGTATCACCGTAGGTAACTTTCATATTGTAGTTCTCTTTTGATATGTATTAAATATTTGGTCTCAAAAAGTGGTGGCTATCGGCTTTTTAGAAGGAAATTATCTGTGGTCTTCATTTGGAAGCAGAGAATCCATGAGCATTTACTGTACGGACTCCATTTTTGAATTACCTTACACAAAAAGTCAGCGTTTGCTTCTAAAAATGCCAAACTGTTTTAAGAAATTTATTGCCTAAGCAAGATATTGTTCCAGCTTTCTGAAACTGTACTCATATCTATTTTATTGTGGAAAATTGTTAAAACGCTCATCACAGATATATTTAGTGCTCTAGCAATGTTAGAAACTTTCAAATAATTCTCTTTGAGAACCTTCGTTACAATCGTCATGTAAACATCAGGATTGATTGCGTTTGAAGGCCTTCTGCCTCTTGATCATCTTCAATAGATTCATGATATGATGACGGATATTGTTTCGACCAATGTCTTATATGCTATGTAATCATTCGTTCATGAATAGTTTAAGCAGAATTCTATTCCTTTGTTAAAAATTTGACGATATTGTGATGTTCTAGTTTGATGAAATTAATTTTTTTTGCAAAAGTCTATATAAATCACGAAATAATGAACGAATTGAAGTCAAATTTGACATAAGTAGAAAAGTGTTGTTACTACAGAACGTTACTACGGCAACACGCAATTATTGTTTTTTCTATCATGGCTAGACAGATGGCTTTTAATATCACATACGTAGACTTCTGCGGTCGTGGTCCATACTATCTTCTTCTGGGCTTCCGGGCTGGAACCACGTCACTGATATAACTGCCGACGTTTCGTACCCACTCGTATGGGACATCTTCAGGGCTCAACTACTGCTACTGTCTGTGGGTACGAAACGTCAGCAGTTATACCAGTGACGCGGTTCCAGCCAGAAGTGTACGTACCCTCAGAAACTGAGGGTACGTACTTCTAAACTCAGTTTCAGTACGACAGACAGTAGCAGCAGTTGAGCCCTGAAGATGTCCCATACGAGTGGATAGGAAACGTCGGCAGTTCTATCAGTGACGTGGAAGCCCAGAAGAGGATAGTATGGCTTTTAATATCTTTTTTTAATACGAATATGCGCGAATTCAGAGATATTACCGCTTTCGGTAAAGTCAAAAATCATCATTATTACCGTGTTCACGTAAATGAAGAATTCAAGTGTTAATGAGATCTTGATTGCAAGGCGTTTCGAGTAAGTAAAATCTCATCAGGCAACCTTTAATCTCATTCACGAACTCTTGTCTGTAGCTTTATCATACTCGTATATTATACTAGCGGGATAAACATATTTCCTTCTTCGAACAATTACTTGTTTATATGACAGAAAAGCATAGTTTTTTTCCATATTTTGCTATATCGCAAATGATACAATACACTTATAGAGAATAGTTCGTTAATGAGATTTAAGGTTGCTTGATGCGAGTTGAGCTACTCGAAACGGATTGCAATCAGAATCTCGTTAATACTTGAATTATTCTCTTGCGTGACACGTCGTAACGACTTAGTTGTACATCTGGCGAGATGAACACGAACTTTTATATAATACATTTCCTTCTTTTGGACAATTGGTTGTTTGTAGGATAGATGGAAGTATAGTTTTTCTCATTATTCTTATCAATAACCATTTTCAAAATATAATTCATTTTCATCTGCAAATTTATGGGCTATAAATCAAGATTACATTAAATCAGATAAATGAAAGTATAGTTTTTCTCATCATTTTTATCAATAACCATTTTCAAAATATAATCCATTTTTCCCGGCAAATTTATGGGCTATAAATCAAGATTACATTAAGACGGATTGATGGAAGTATAGTTTTTCTCATCATTCTTATCAATAACCATTTTCAAAATATAATCTATTTTCCCTGCAAATTTACGGGCTATAAATCAAGATTACATTAAGTAGGTTATTTGTAAAAAATTTTTTGAAATACACCTACTTATCATTGCATAAAAAACAAAATATAAACAATTGTTTAAAGTTTTTGAGTACTAGAATATATGTATTATAATATTTTTCAATGTATTCTGACTTGAATTGAATATTAAACAAAAAAAATGTTTAAATTCTCTTAAAAGGATTTTCTAAATTCCAGTTTACATATTGTATATTATACGTACATTCATTATTGTTCTGTCATTCATTAAAAATATTAAAATAGACAGAACGTGCTAAAAGATAATAACTTTCATACAAATTTCTAGAGGTGGGTCTCGTAGTGTAAACGTTTAAAATTAACTTCCAAGTTGACGTCCAATTTATGCAACTAGAACCAGATAAGTTTAAATGCCTGAATTGCATAAAGGTTACTGTCGACATTTGCAAAATTGAAATGAAAGTTATGGCATATATATTCTCAGCTAATGGTAGGAACAACCTCGCCCAGTCAGGCTTCGTGAGTCTGGCATTACTGCTAAGAAAATATCACTTATTGGTATGTTGAAAACTAATTATATTTTATGTAATGTGCTACACATTATTGTATTGTTAAAATTTAAATTCTTTTCGTAAATAATAGTATTTATTTAATGATAGGCTTTAGTTTTTATACATAAAATTATAACTTTGGAATATGAAAATTATGCAAAAAGAAGGAATATTATAATAAAGTCTTTTTTTGTAAATTTTTTGAAATGCATTTTTGTTGATTGAATGATAAAACGCATCTCAATTTGTTGTCTCAATGTTCTCGATTTCTCTGTTATAACCTGCTAGCTGAATAGAATGAACACGTAGGGCGTGGATGTGTAGACTTCTGTATAGACTATTGTACATTGTACAAGGGTAGCGGTTTATATTTCGGGAACTGGCAACACTATTACTGCTGCCTCCGATCTGATGATTGCATCGTGAAATTTTTCATTTTTGACAATATATTTACCTTGACAGTTTTATTATCCAGTCGCGATTTCTACTGTTGACAGTAACTTGAAAATTTTATATCAACGAAAAAATGGTATTAACTCGCAAACATTGTCGTGTAATTATTTTTCATAACTTTCGGCGTGGATTATCTCAACAAGAATGCTTCGACGAGCTGAATTCTTTATATGGTGATGAAGCACCATCGAAAACTACAGTATATCGTTGGTATAGTAATTTCAAACTTGGACGGCGTTCTTTGGATGATGAATTTCGTGAATGTCGTCCTACAAATATTGTTGTATCGGAAAACATTAATGCAGTGTGTCTGAATTGATAATGCAAGATCGTCATGTGACATACCGTGAGATCCATGCATAAGATCCTGCATGAACAGTTAGCCTATGTTCACGTTGGGTACCACATAATTTGACAACCGCTCAAAAAAGGACTCGCATCGGTTGGTGCAAAGAAATGCACAAAACATACAAGGACGGCGCTTCAAAGAACATTTATAAAGTCGTCATAGGTGATGAATCTTGGATCTATACGTATGAGCCCGATAGTAAACAGCAGTTTACTCTGTGGGTATTCCAAGATGAGTCAAAACCAACGAAAGTTTTTCGCGCTCGAAGCACATCAAAACAAATGGTCGCTTGTTTTTCGGAAAAACCAATCACGTTGCAACCGTGCCTTTAGAGAGTTCTAGAAAGGTAAATTCCGAATGGTACACAACAACAAACCTAAAACGACAGATTATTCTCCACCATGACAATGCGAGCTCTCACAGGTCGGTTCAAAAATTGAATATTTGACCGGGCAAAGCATTGAATTGATGAGCCATCCGTCGTACAGCCCTAATCTAGCACTCTGCGATTTCTGTTTGTTTCCACACGTGGAGAATAAACTTCGTGGTCAACAGTTCTCTACGCCGGAAGAGGCAGTTGAGGCATTCAAAACTCATACTTTGGAGATACCGCCTTCACAGTGGCAGCAATGCTTTTCGGATTGATTTAAACGAATGTAAAAGTGCATTGATTTTCAAGGAGAATATTTTGGACAATCGTAAAACTATTTTACGATAGATCCCTAATGTGCTGGACGAAAAATGGCTGTAAATGACGTGAATAGTGCGAAACTCATTTTTAAAACAAACTACATACGATCAAATGAGCAATTTCTATTCGATTAATGTGTAACACTTGTTTTGCGTAATCTATCGTTTACTTTATTAAACAACAAATTATTTATCCCATTCTGTAATAAATGCGTGAACTGTAATATTCGCTTCACGCAATCGGAAAACTGAAATACCATCTGCTCGTCAACGTATTGAAAGTAGAATTAAACCAGAATTGTAAAATAAGAAACTGTAGTTTTGTGCGGACGAATTATATTCTATTAAAAAAAAAATTCTGCTAATATTATGGTACGTGCAATGGAACCACATCAACTGACATATTCGATCAAACTATGATAGCTTCCATAAGAGTACAACAATGTACCGCCGAAGCAATGCCAATGGTGATGTTAAACACATTGGATATATTTGAAATCGCTACTGTGATCTGTAGGTCGGTTTCTTAAAGAAGACTGTCGCAACTTCTTAAATGTTACTTGTAAAATCCACGCTTTACATCTTATGGCAACGATAAATGCATTTATTACAAGTACAAAGCCAGCATTTCGCAAATCCCCCAAACGTACCCGAGAATTTCACAGTGCCCGTATGCCACTGAACCAGCACAATCGATTATTCTTACACATCGGGAACATACATAGTTACAGACAGTGTTTTGCTAACATACATATTTTGGGGATATAAATGAGGTGTTTTTAAAATTCGATATGAAAAAAGCTGCTGCTGAAAGAAGAAAAGTTAGACAACATTTCAAGATGGCTAAAGCAAATTTACAAGATATTCACAACAATTACTTCGAACTAGTGGGAAGAATAAAAAAAATTAGAAAATCCTTCGTTGTCGTTAGAGAAATCAGTGCCAATAGTGAACGCTATTTACACACAACTATGCACTGTAGAAGATGCAAAAAATTATTGAGTTTTAGAAAAACCTGAAGGTGTTTTAGACCACGATTCGGATTTTACCATATTAACACAATCTGGTACGTAGACTTTCGCGGTCGTGGTCCATACTATGTGTTTCTGGGCTTCCGGGCTGGAACCGCGTCACTGGTATAACTGCCGACGTTTCGTACCCACTCGTATGGGATCAGTTTCAGTGCGACAGATAGTAGCAGTAGTTTAGCCCTGAAGATGGGCGGTCGAATCAATTTTCTTAAATATTATAAACTTCTACAGCTCAAACGCGCGCAAGCGCTGCTAGAAGTAGACGCATTCTCCTTCGCATTCATAAACTGACTTTATTTCAAAAATAGCCCTCGTATTTTTGCAATGAATAGAGATTGGTCCCCGGATATACACTACAGCGTAGCTTTAATTTCAATACTTGTTTATTTCTTAAATAATATGAACTTAGGTATTCGGTATTACACTCTTTTCATGTTTGAAAGAAGCTTAAAACATTTCGCTTTTTATTGAAATAATAAGCGTCCTTACGATCGGATTGAACGTATTTTTTATCAGTTATGTTTTGAAGGACTGTCAAGTTGGAAAACAAATAAGATTTTTTAGTGCTGCCTGCTGTCGCCAGGCTCTCTAATTACTGGTACGTTCTAGTATTACTGTTCTGTTCACATGTATGAAGTAGATAAATTAATATTGCAGTAATATTAGGAACAGACTGGTAAACACTTTCCGTTTTAGGTAAATTGATGTTACTGCAAAAAGATTTAGATTTGTTTCACAACTTCTCATGTCACCTGAAACAAAATTATACCTTCAATTGCATCTCCAGACTAAGAATGTTACTAACGTAGAGCAACATTATATGGTTTCCTTTTTTGGTGTCAATTCTTCAATGTTTCTTCAGCTAACTGCGCATGCTTTTTTAACCACGTTAAAACTTTTGAGTTGCTTTTGTTAACATTAGAGAAGGTAATCATTGGTTTGTCATTTATTGAATTCTGTAGAATGATTAATTATCTTTAAATGTGGTAAAAGAGAATTACATGAATAAACGAGGACTGATCCGTTTGATCCGTCCTTGACGCATTTGTAAACTAAAATAATTATTTATCTTCACGTCGTATTGTAGCTCGATATGTTTAGACTAACGCTACAAACTTATAAGTCTGAACCTGTTAAAGTATGTCTACAGTAAACGCCCGAGGTCAAGAGACTCACGTATCAGTATCAAAAAGGATCATGTCGAACAACGAGCGATGATTAAATACTTGCTTTTAAAAAAGAAAACCCAACTCAAATTCAGCAAAATTTGGTGGATAATTAGAGGAATCTGTCATATCATATGACATAGTTAAAAGGTCGTGTCATGAGTTTAAATGTGGTAGACAGTTGCGTACAGACGATCATGTATGTGAAGCGTCCATAGCCGTCACTACCTATGAAAATGTTAAAAAGATCCATGATCTCGTGCTGCAAGATCGACGTGTGACTATCAAACAATTAGTTGAAGATACTGGTCTCTCATATTATGTGCATGCGTGTATGTAATATAATTATTATCGAATTAAATATGGAGAAACTGTCTGCAAGATGCAAAACATTGAAGATGCTCGAACATTGATGGAAAAAATGCCTTAACGGAAGCTATATAGAAAAATAAAAGTAAAATATTTGAAAATTTTTTATTGTGACTGGGTCAGGGGTGGAGCAAAGTGACCCACCCTCGTATCTTTAACTTATAGTCATCATGCTGTAATTGCTAAAATGATTACAAATCGAAATGACGATTATCATGTGGTACACAATACATTGGTATAATAAATTGATCGAACTAAAGTTGTTCTTGGAAAATATTTCAGTAATTTACGTACACTTAACTTTTCCAATATACATACATATCCACAAAAGTATGTAATTTACAATACAGTGTTTATACGATCAGTATTTATACTCACGAAGACAAGGTACTCCGTTATACTCATTTTATGACTTCACTGCAATGTGAAAACGTTCGGAAATCGAAAAAAAAACATCTTCACTTGTACGTGGGTGTCGTTAACTTAAATATTTTAGCAACGTGTTTAGTCAAAGAAGAAACAAAAGAAAATATTTATTCTGTCGTTTCGTTAAATGGACTCGCTCTCGTATCCCTAAGTAGATGAGTCACGTGACTCTGTAATTTTCCCCGTTCATATTTTCCGACGGATCAATAGACATATTTCCTTAGATGTTTCGCTAATACATTATACATAAGCAATCTAAGTTACCTTCTAGCGTGTATGACCCTGATCCGTCGGCATGGATAATGGGGTGGAAAGGTGGCACATCCCAAAGGGTCAGCGATTAGCTGCTTTATTATGTAACGGACGGAGTAAAATTCCGATCCTGAATAGGGTTCGAGACTTTCAACATAAATTTTTGGTATTTTGATTGCTTTTAAGTTACGGTAAATTAAAATAGTCATAAATGTATTATTAAACCAATTAAATTGCCATTTTATGTACGAGGATAGGATGAAAAGAACGTAAATATATGGTATATTGACGCAAATATTAAATGCGGATTTGACAGGTTGAATTGACAGTTCATTTATGTATCGTTCAATTTTTAAGAATCCACGTTAAGAGGTTAATTTGTTAATTAATATTTGGGCTGATTGTAATGGCGGGTCGTCGTCAAATTTATAGAGAAGTGTGAGAGATACATATGTCTATTACTTGAATAAAATTCATAATAAAATGAAATAAAGAAAACACATTTGTGCGATTTTCACAATTTTTTTTTTGTAAATAGTAACAATCGTTTCACTAACAGGAATCTAACAAGAACGGAATATATTCTGGTCAGTTAAACTTATTTAAAAATGGGAGTGATGTAGAATTACACGGGAACAAGTTTAAAAATCGAGAATTATTTAAATCTACTTAATTATTTAATAAATTATTTCATTTTTTATGTCTGTTTATACCTATTATTTCAAGTAATGATAACTTCATGTCTTTATTCTCCAAATGTAAATTAAAAGAATGATTACAAGTATTTAAATGTACGGCATAGTTAGAATTAGTTTGGTTATAATAAAACCTTCCTATTCTGACATATTTGTTTCGATAGATCTTTAAGTTTGTCCAATATATTTCTTAGAGCAATCACCACAAGCAAGTTTATAGACTGCCGATTTGCTGGATTTACTTATTTTATCTTTATTGTCTTTAAATTAATTAAAAGCCTTTAAACACTTGTAATCGTTCTTTTATTCAGATTTCATGATTTGATATTCACAAAATAAAGGCAGAAAATTATCATTACTTGAAATAACAGTCAAAAAATGGAATAACTTATTAAATAAAATCAAGTAATTTGAATAATTCTCCACTATTAAACTTGTGTCCAAAAACGAAACTGTTGTTAAATAAAAACTTTTGTAAAAATCTCATAAACGTATTTTTACAGTCAAATATAAAGAATACCAAGATAATTTAATGGAAGGAGAGTTAAAAGGAAACATTTAAATTGTGATAACGATTTTTTTTTTGGTTTTTGACATATTCCCCTTTAATACTTGGACCAGCGATACTAGAGTGCTATTATATCAGGTTTATAATCATCAGCATTGAGTTCGTCAATACTGTTCTAGTTTTGCAATAACTTCTCCATTTGCTAAATTTCCTTTCGACGAGAAACAGTTTGAGTTTTGGGAATAAGTGGAAGTGAAAGGGCTAGTTTTGGTGAATAAGGAGGTTGAGGCACAATCTGTAATTGTAATTCATTCAATTTTTTCGGAATAATACGTCTGGTGTGTTATAGTATATTACATGGATTAGCACTAGGTCTTTTCGGTAATTACAATTTTCATTTTATCCAGAAGAGATACTATATCCCGTTAATAATTTGGTCTTTCGCAAGGTAGTCGATGGGAAGTATCCTCTTTGAATACCAAAATATCGTGATCATTAATTTTCTAGTCAAAGGAAATGTCTTGGCTTTTTTTGGTGGAGGACTGTCACCGCTGCCGAGACTCGATTCTGGCATATAGTAATGGAGACAAGTTTCATCGACTCTAACAAAGTGCTGCCAAAATTTCCTAGGTCGATGTTAAAGAGTTTCAAATTGTTGTTGGAAAAGCGTGCTCTTTCATGTTTACGATTTGAATTCACTAAACACGTTCAGTAGACATGCACACAGTCTTGACAATCTCTTCCACTTCCACTATTCGGCAATGTAGCACATCTTGACCTTTTTCAATTATTTCTGGAATGTTATTAAGTTTATGTGGTTGAGAACGTATTTCGAAACTCATGTCGCCACGTATAAAGGGAGCTGCAGACCGTGGCTTTTGAAGGAGCATCATTGTCCAACGTTGACTGCATAATACGTCCAAATATCAGTTGTGTTCACCTTCTTAAAAAATAAATACCGAATTGCACCACTAACAGTAATTTTATCAATTTTAAAATTTTACTGAACAAGTCTTCTTTACACAACCGTATCTGTCAAACTAAACATCAAAAGATATTGTTCATAGTCTAAGCAACCTATTTCACTTCCACTCCTCGGTCATGTAACACAATACCTTCACCTTTTTCAACCATTTCTAGAATGTTAATACGTTTATGTGGTTGAGAAGGTATTTCATCTTCGCGACTCATGCCGCCACGTTTAAAGCGGGCGGCAAACTGTAGCCTTCGAAGAAGCATCGTTGTCCAGTGTTTGCTGCATATCCGCCAAAATCTCAGTTGTGTTTATCTTCTTAAAAAATAAGTACTGAATTGCGCCACTAATAGTGATTTTATCCATTTTATAATTTTCTCGAAACAAGTCTTCTCTACGCAACTGTAGCTGTCAAACTAAATGTCAAACGATATTGAAAATTTAAATAGCCTCTTATAAATGCATGGCCTACTTGAAAATAATACTAATTTTTTCACAATCTGATAGGCGAGTCTCACCTTCTATCTATCATATCAGCCTCATATATTGAAATTATTGATTAAATATATTATTTGCAAAATAATTTATCACACCTTCGAGTATTTTTAGACGATCTCTATATACTTAACGTTACCAATATAGAAAATTTTCCTTCTGTAACATCACATGATCTAGGCGACTATTGAGCAGGTCCACTACGTGAAATTAAATGTTCACCAAATTGTTCTCGCAAAAAGCCATGTTGTCATGGGTTGTGGCAAGTAGCGCTGTTTTGTTGAAACCAAATATCGTCGAAATCACGGTCTTCAATTTTAGGTAGTAAATAGTCTGTTATCATGGCGCGACAACGAGCGCCATTCACAGTTACGTTGCGGCTGTCTTCAATTTTGAAGAAATATGAACCGATGAGTCCACTTGTCCACACTAAAATGTGGTTTTACTTAGGTGTGATGACAGTTCTTGAACCTCTTCGGGTTACTCCAAATACGGCAATTGTGCTTATTGACGCAATATTTAAGCCAGAAATGGGCCTCATCGCTGAACAAAGTTTTGTTTGAAAAGAGTGGATCTTCTTCAAGCTTTTCAAGAGCTCAAAGATCGAAACTGTGACGATTAGAGAGGTCAGCCACTTTCAATTCTTGAACGAGTTGAATTTTGTATGCTTTAAAACCAAAATCCTTACGTAAAATACGCCAAGTTGTGGCATACGACTAGCTTAGCTGTTGAGATCTATGTCGAATCGATTCTTCACGGTCATCGTGTATACTCTCAGCTACCATCGCTATATTTACTTCACTATGTGCTAGATGTTTTCTATGGCCGAAAATAGTGGATCTTCTTCAAGCTTTTCAAGAGCTCAAAGACCAAAACGATGACGATTAGAAAGGTCGGTCGCTTTCAATTCTTGAGTTGAATTTTGTATGCTTTCAAACCAACATCCTTACGTAAAATACGCCAAGTTGTGGCATACGCCAAGCCAAGCTGTTAAGATCTACATCGAGTCGATTCTTCACGGTCATCGTGTATACTCTAAGCCACCATCGCTATATTTCCTTCACTATGTGCTAGATGTGGTATATAAAATGTCAAACAAAAGTTAACTAAAAGAACGTGAAAGTTTGACACGATTCACGCTTTATATGTCAAAGAATCATTATTGACAAAACGACATCATAATGAATCACCCATTATTAGGAAATGCTTTACATTCTGAATGACAATATTCTAAATATAAACCATTTATTTCATAGGTAACATAATTTATTCTTACAGTGCTTATAATTATTTGCTATGTAGATATGTATTATATTTGCATTCGACAGTTGAACATTTTAACGTTTGGATTGAAGTAAAACTTCAATTGACCACTCTTGTAAAACTAAATTGCACTAGACTAAAACAGTGCATTTATAGATCATAAACACGCTTTTTAAAAGCGTTGTAATAGCAGCAAATTAAAAAAAAATTAGTTAATAACACCAATATCATTAATGTACATAAGCAACAGACATTATCAGGGGCAAAGGTAACAGAAAAAATGTCCCATCTCTGAAAATAATTAGGCAAATTAGTTTTAAATATTCAGTTAAACTGTACTAAATGAATTTAATAAGAAAATTTTAGTTATTTTGTATGTGAAAATGATGCTAGCTTCCAAAAGTAATGAGATACTATTTCGAGAAACTTTAAATTACTCCTCATATGTTATTTTGTTGGCTTTGCTTTTAGAATTACTCTAAACGCAGAAAAATTATTAAAGAAAATTTTATGAACGAGATGAATGTATAGTGAATCTGGTTCCTAAACCATTCACGTAACCTCAAACTTTAACTCGTTAATGCCAGACGTAATTTTAATTCATAGCAATTATTTATTCAATTGCCGTCCATAGTCGCTCGTTAATGTTCAATTAACATTCAGTCATTATGCAGGGGTTAGAATTTAATTGTAGTTTCTGACCAATTGCATAATTTATTAGTTTTTTGATGCGAAAATCGTTGACACCCTATATTTACATCAATTTCTGGTTGTAATTCGATAATAAACCTTCCATTTTCTGGTCATTTTCGCGCTTGTCGGTTGACGATCGGACCAACACGGATGAATATTTTACAATACAAAGGCCGTTTGTGACAGTGTGATTGATAAAATTAGGTTCTGTTTTAGTTCGCGTCGAAATTGCAGGTAGTCAGGATAGATATAATTAGAAATAAATCTTTGAATATTTTACTTTCGCACTCAAATTTTTTGTTTGGTTTTCATATTGTATGGTAATTTCAAAACTTCGTTTCGGTTTTTTACCAGTTTTTTGTATACAGAAGGATGATAATTTTAAAATTCATTGAGCTTCACAGCGGCAAACAACTGAAGAAATACTGAATTTTGACTTGAAAAGGTGGGGTCAGACGGTTATACTCCAGAAGAAAGTAAAAGGAAAAGAGAAACTATTTAAAAATTTTAAAAAATACACAAAACTACACCAAAAATTCAAGATGGTAAGATGAGATGGTTGAAAGACTTGACAGAAAATAGGAAAGATTAAAAACAGGGGACAAAACCTTGCCTGACTTAGTTGAATAGTGAAGACAACAAAGTAAAAATAATACAGAACAACAGGAAGATCAAATATATATCAGCGACGATATTATATTATTTATGTTAATGATATTAAATACAAAAAATAAACAGAAAGCTAATGAAGAAAAAAATAAGGGGAAAAATGTTAAAATTGGGGCATGAAATTATTAGTGGAAGGAGAAATTTGGAAGTAGAACGGATGGGATGGAAAATGGAAAAAAGCGGGAAATACTACCAAAAATAAAGCAAGAACGACAGTATGTACCATGTGTTCAGATTAGGCAATAGAACGAAAGAGAAGCACTAAAGCACTTTATTGCAGAAACGAAAAGGTACAAAATAGACGTATTGGCAGTACAAAAAATGAACCAAAAAGACGTGCTAACAGAAGAAGTGGCCAACTACATCATTTTTGATAGTGTAATAGATAATAGAAGTAGGATTTATAGTCGATAATAATTTTAGAAATGATATTGTCGAAATCGAGGAAGTATTAGATAGAATATGTAGGATATGAATGGGAAAAAAATATAGAAAATTGAATTTAATAAATGCACAAGCATCATCCGAAGACAAAGAGCATAATTGTGATTATGTCAAGGCAATATTTTATAAGAAGCTAGATAAAATCGTGAAAAGGATACCAAAGTACGATATCAAAATACTACCAGATAATAGGGAAAGATGAATATGATTCAGGTGGTAAAAGTAAATACGTCCTAAGTAATCTTAATGGGAAGAAGTTAATAGAACGGGCACTGGAAAATAACATGAAAATAGTAAATATAGTATTCGACTGCAAAAGTATTCACAATGAAATTTGGATGGGGAGAAACAAGAAATTACAAAGTAGATCATGTCCTGATTGAAAGAAAACACTCAAAAACCATAATGGATGTAAGGAGCTTTAGAGGAGAAGATGCAGAAAATAAAATCAGATATGAGGTAACAGAGAAAATACTTGGAGGAACTGGTAAACGACAAAAAAGTATTGATGATGATGATTGGAAGAAATTACTAAAACAGAGAAACAAAACAAGATTAAAACTGTAAGAAGAATACTATGGGAAAATTAAAAAAGAATATGAACAGATCAGAAAGGCAGTCAAAAGTGAATGTTGAAGAAAAGAAAAAGAAATCATACGGAACCATAATTGACGAAAATATAAGAGACATATAAGAACAAAGAAACTAGGAATCTTTAACAGAAAAAATAGAGGTCAGAACTTAAAATCTTATTATTTAAGAAATAAGGAAGAGGTTTTAGTAGGGAACACACAGGCAAAATTAAATAAATTGGCAAAATATTTTGTGGAATTATTATATAAAGACGAAGAAATAGAGTACAAGTAAGAATCAGTGGATGTATAAGATGACGTGGAAGAACACCTTATTGTGGAAATCTTAATAAAAGGAGAAGTGCGTTTTTAATAAATATCATGATGAACTTACAGAAGATTATCAGACAGGGCTTAAGCAGGGAGGTCGACGATAGATCTAATTTTTATTATGAAACAAATCCAAAACGATACGTATGAACAGAACTTAAGCCTGTATCTAATATTTCTATACTACAAACAAGTATACGACTGGATCAGAAGGATGAACTATATTACGAAATGGCAAAGTTGCAAATATCAGACGAGTCAAGGAAACTAGAAACGTTAGAAAAAAGAAAATAAAATGATATTGGAAGTTTCAAGAGGATTTTCCATAAAGAAAGAATTGATACAAAGAGACTTATAAACATATTTAAACTCTTGGAAGAAAAATAAAATGAATTTGCGCTAAAAATTCAAAAATAAATGAATGAAAGATCATAAAAAACGAGAGATGGAAGATTGCATCATAAATTGTGCAAATAGTAGACACACATAAAAAATTGGAATAGAGCGAATATTTGGAAACTAAAGAAGACGAAGAAAAAGAAATAAAAAACAGTTATTAGAAGGTAGCAAATTTGCTGGCTTACCCGATATTTAACTAAAATCTTAAGGGAGAAGAATAAATAATGACCTGTGAAGTAAGAATCTACTAAATAATCATTAGACTCATTGTTACCTGTGCTTGCCAAACTTGAACGTAAGAAACAAAGAAATGAACCCAATGTAAGGCAATGAAGAATTTTGAGAAAGATCTATGGTGGAATAAAAGAAGATGAAGAACTCTCTTAAAAGTAAAAGTGCAAAGAATTAGATTCCAGAACATGTAGTTGATAATGGGAATAGTTGAAATTATTTGTTATCTTTCTATTCATATTTCATAATTCCATATTCATAAACAATTTTGTAAAGAACATAATAACCGGTAATCTGATGGTACATTGTCTAAAATATATAGTAAATGTGACAACATATTTTAAGCGTTCATATCTTTTAACAAGTGAGCAAACTTGCTAAATTTAATCGTTTCTCCTGAATTGCATTATTTAGCTTAGCTAATTGTTAAATATATACATTTGAATTGATCAATCAACTTAGAAGTAGACAATTTTTTTGTGAATCTATAAAAACCATAATTTTTTATATTATTAATAAAAAGTCATATCCAACAATAAAAGCTGAGTAATTTCAAAATAGACTTGGTTTTAAAACAGAGAATCGCTCTCAACCGCCCTGTACTATATATTTCTGGAGTGAGTAAGAAGTGATCCAAATAGTTCAGGAATATCAAGAATAAAGTCAAGGCAAACACCGGCACATGCAGATGATGTAATACCAGTGAGAATAAAGCACTAACTAACATGAATGTGTCAGAAACTTTTGATAGGAATTTGCAAAATCGGAGACATAAGGAAAAAGGAGATTAGTGTCGATTAAAAATCGAGAAAAAATATAACATTAAATAATTGACACTTATACTTAGAAATTATCAATGAAAAACAAAATAAAGGAAATATAACATAGGTAAAGTTGAAAGAAACACCTAGAAATCTCAACCTCAATATATACAACACAATTATCACATCAATAGAGATGTATAGCACCATAGTATGGCTTTCCAATCAAAGAGAACAAGACAGAATAGATGCATGGGAAAGGAAAATTTCGAGAAAAATTTTTGTGGGAGGCAGAGAAGAAAAAATCTGGGTCAGGAGAACAAATCAAGAGGTGATTGACTTATTTATATATAGAACCATAGGTAAGGCCGCAAGTAAAAACAGCTAAGCTGAAATTGTCGAGCCACCTGGGAGAATGTGTAGTGATGTAGTGCCGAAGAAATGAATAAAAACTTAGTGTTAATACAAAAAAAGTAGATCCAGGAAGAAAAAAAAATAAAAAAGCAAAGCTTAAGCACGGAAGATATGCAGGAACATTATAGGCTTAAATGTGTTGCGCCTTCAGGTCTTCCCGTGTTATCCTTCTGTTTTCATTTTCCACGTTGTCAGTAGTCTTCCGCTCTGCCTCCATTTAATTAGAGTACACATCATCGCTTGTCTTGTGATATCATTTTTCCTTCAGTATAATTTCTTTTGGTTAGTAGTCCTGATGGATTCATTTCCATAGTTTCCTATTACTAGAAGTGTTGGGCAAAAGGTTTTTAATATTTTCTAGAGGCACTTGTTTACGAACTCTTGCACCATTTTAAGTTTAGTTAGTTTCGTTACTATACCAAAAGGCAGATTTAACAATTTCATTTTTCGATTCATTGCTTAACAAAAAATATATATATATGTATATATATATACCAGGATAGTTTGACAAGTAGTGAGAATGACACATAGGTGGTGCTCTAATTGGTAAAACAAATGCACTGTAATTTCGGTTGCCTATTTATATGTTTACATTCCAATATTTAGATAAATCGGTTGATTAGTGTATTTTTGACAGCTGATTGAAAAAGAAGCAACACGTCGTTTTGTTAAAATGGAAAAAGCGGAGTATCGTGTGGTGATTAAATACTTCGTAATTAGGGTATGAAAGCTACCGAAATAAAAGATGAGTTACGGGAAATATTAGGTGAATCTGCCCCATCATCCGCCACAATAAGTAGATGGGTAAATGAATTTAAACGTGGTAGAACAAGCTGTGTTGATGAAGCGCGCTCTGGAGCACTCAAAATCGTGACTTCTAAGGAAATTATTATAAAAATCCATAATATTAGTATGCAAGATCGACGATTCAAAGTGAGAGAGATAGCAGACATGGTAAACATTTCAACAGAACGCGTACACCACATTTTAACGAAAGAATTGGGCCTTCCCAAGCTTTCGGCAAGATGAGTGCCGCGATTGTTTACGATTGATCAAAAGTTCACTCGTTTGCGCATTTCCAATGGGTGTTTGGACCTTTATAAGCGGAATCCGGTTGATTTTTGTAGGCGATTTGTTACTTACGATGAAACTTGGACATACTACAGTACACCCGAAACTAAACAACAGTCGAAACAATGGTTAGAACGTGGTTCTCCACCTCCAAAGAAAGCGAAAATCACTTTATCGGCAAACAAGGTGATGGCATCAATTTTTAGGGATTCAAAGGGCATTTTGCTCATTGATTACCTTCAGAAAGGTGACACAATAAACGGACAATATTATGCAGAATTTCTATAAAAATTAAATACTGAGATTCGTGCTAAACGGCTGGGAATGGCAAAGAAAAAGATTCTGTTTCACCAAGACAACATGCCCTCGCATACCAGCACAGTTGCGATGTCCAAAATCCAGCAGTAGCATTTCCAATTAGTACCGCATGCGCCTTATTCGCCGGATCTAGCATTCCGAAATCGCATTTTAGAGATGAAATAAGGGCATTGGAGCACCGTTGGAATAAATGTATTGCCCTTTTAGGAGAATATATTGAAAAATAAAAATTATTTTGTATTTAAAAAATTCGTTTTTCTTTTCCATTCTCACTACTTGTCAAACTACCCTCGTATATCGTAATGTTTCAAACGCTAAATACGCCTTTGATATTTCTCGTAAAATGTCAGTATATAATACGGCTTTTGTTTCAATCATGTTTCTAAAGTCATACTTTATTGATTTGTGTAAAATTTTACGCATTCATCTCCCGCGCATTGTAATTTGAACTTCAGTATAAATTGTAATCATTAAAATATAATATAGAGTAAAATAGCTTGTGAAAGAAGTTAGATCATAATAAAGTCGCTGTAAAACAAATGTGCATTTTACTTTTGAACTACAAAAATAGTTTATTTCCGTTTTACTGCAGTGTATATTTTTTTACAATTTCAAAGTTATTCATGTTCCTATTTCACCCATATTCATAGTTATTACTATTTACTATAATCAACAACAAAGTTCATAAACTTTATAAACGGTATGCCAGAATGCCGGGAGGTAATTAAATATTAAGTTGTCGGTACATTCGTCTATGTAAATGAGGGGTTCGCTCTTTGAAACGAGTAAGGGAGATACTCACAAATTTCAATAACCCCTTGCTTTAATAGCCGTACCAAAATGTGTCTTCTGATATTATATCATTTGGGGAAATGACTCTTTAATGTCTGTATACATAGCAAGTGCCTCCATACCAGATACATACCTACCAACTTATGTATATTAACCATAGTTTCGTTGTATCGCGTTGAATATCGTTAAATATCAGTATGTGTGCTTAATGATTTTGATATTTCGTTATTAAACTTCATTTATGTGAAGTTATTTGGAAGTTAAATTAATAGTAGATTGAACGTATGAGAAATATTCTATAGAGATTTTTTATGTTGCTGCACGTTGATTTAATGGTAGACGTTTCTGCTCAAAGGAGTTTTATAGTGACGAGTTATATCAGCGTCAGGAGTTGAACAAATCTTTGTTTAATTACAAAACACTTAATTTAGTTTTGAGAAGAATAAAAAGAAAAGAAAATAGTATATCAAAAAAACATGTGATAAATAGATAAACATAATCTAATAAGACTGGAAGATTTCGGAAAGGGTTTTTAGAAAAGAAGAAAAAAATCAATTTGAATTATCTGACACATTTCAAGTGATCATATATTCTGAAATAGAACCAGTAAAAGTAACGGTAGGATGAAATAGCCTACGAATGCCCTAAAACATCCTACTTATTATTCAAAGCTTTCTTTATTGAAAATTGTATCAGAAAGATGGCCTACTTTTAAAGTAGTACATGTTTCTAGAAGTTGCCGTACAATAATCACAATTTCGGCAGTAATGGCTTGTGTGAGTTCTTGGATGTTCATAATAAGCTTTTGGAATACACGGTTTGGCCAAGCAGACTAAGCGATTTATACTTCTGAACAGAGATAACATTTCTTCTACGAACAACAGGCATATTGTTTGATGGGATGTGAGGTGCTTCACTACCCTACTGAAAATGAAGGGTCTTCGTATAAATTCTATATCGTAAGCAAGGTTCCAAGTTTTCTAATATACAGACATGTTCCGAATTAACAGACACTGTTTTTCATAATTTTCGATAAATTATGGGGCTATGATCCTAAAAAACACCGACGCCACACCAAACCGTCACTTTGGGCAAATGTAAATGTTTTTCATACAGCTCTTTAGGGTTAATTATAGACCAGTACCGCATGTTTTGTTTCTTGACGAAGATGGAAAGAAAGAAGATGATAATGGATTTCATCAGATATGAATAAATTATTCAAGTTGTCCGAATTTTTCTTTAGAAAGTCATCATCACAGTAAAAAATAACTCATGCTTCCTAATTTTCTGGGTTTAAGTTTCTGAGCAATTTGAAATTTGTAAGAAGAAACTTGATCTTTAACATTCGGCATAAACTTCTTCGACTCTTGCGTGTTGCCAGGTTGAGCGTCGGAGATTAAATTTAAAAGCTTTCTTTACTCTCTGCAAGTTCTCGGATGTTTAGTACACAATGCTTTACATCCAACACATTATTATTATCTTCGATCTTCTTCATCCAAGCCAATGTGTTATTTTGAGACAATCTCTGACCATGTCATTAGTGTCGTCAAAAAAACCTTGGACTTAGTTTCGAAGTAACACGATGTTATACACTCCAATTCTCTGTTACGACTGACTTTATTAAATGGTGTCTTTTCTTCTATCGAGGAGGGAAAAGAAGGAGAAAACGACCCAGAAAAAGGTTGATGTAGTAATAGCAGAGAACTTGATGACATATACTGTCGCAGGCTTTCGAGATGTCCATAAAAGCAACCATTACTTCTTAAGACAACCATTACTTCTCCCAGCGGTTGGAAAGTAGCGCAAACAGTAGACTTTTTCGACTTTAGACTTTATTAACGAGTCCGTAAATCTATTATACAATATTTTATTAATAATTTTGGAATCAAAGATGATGTGCGATCAAGACAGTTAACAACTGCAACAATATGCCTATGCTATTTCGTTCTCAAGTCTGACCTATTGATAATTAACAATTTCTTTTGTATAGATTTTTCAATGGACACCGAATTGTTTGCCAATACTGTTACGTTTTGTTAGCTGAACAGATAAATTACAATTCGTGTTAACATTATGTAAAGAGACTATATAATTTTAACAACTTGGTTTAAAATATGCTCTTCTCTATGATTAACATTAAGAATTTGTTCTGTTTGTTAATCATAGCTCTATCCAACGTTTTCCGTTTCATCGTGTTTGCGTAATACCTTGGTTATAGTGTTAATCTTATATCCATTAGTTCCAGTATTGTTATGCCAATTATTTATGCTTTCTTTTTCTCCTCTGTATATATCGTCTAATTGTTTTACATAACCTATAATTAACTATTTACTATGGAGAATTTTATATTCGTTTAATTATACCTTGCATAGTAAAAGTTTTTTAAATCTCATTTTTTCTTAGGTCTAATTACTTCTATAAACGCATTTTTATTTGTAGATTTCCTATAAATGTTTGTGTTCTTTACATCTGTTACAACCATGTCGTTCTTTCTTGTATTGTTATAGTTATGTTAATTTATCGATTTAGAACTTATCTTTTAAGTAAGACCTTTCTGGCTGTTCTTATGCGTTTTTCTTTTCAATCCACATGTAATCTTCTTTATTGCTTTAAGAGTTATGTGTCGATGTCAAGTGTTATATATTGTTTAAATCTTTTTGTATTAGGGGACCTTGGTCAATTATATTTCTAGTTATTGTTTCGGTTTTGAGTAGCTTCGAACTAATTTGCTTAATTCTTTCGTGAATTTATTATCGTTATGTGGTTTTCTTTGGATATTTTGAGATGTTTGCGTTTATTTCCATGTTCGGTTTCATAACGCATGTGCGTGTCTTGTTTTGAATTTTGGAGACCTGTCACGTTATAAATATTTTTACAGAAAGCTTTCGAACGTAAAACACATAGTTCGTTTTATTTTCATAGTAATGGCCTCTCCGAATTGCCAATATTAAGTAGTACATTTGATGTTGTGAATTATTAATTGAAATTGGCTCTAAACGTACTATTAAGAGCATAAATGGAGTCAAGGCGTTCGGGAGTCTTTCTACTCCCTCGAAAAGAAAGGTGTTAAGTACGATTCAAGTACGAGTAAAAGTGTAAGAGTAAGAGTAAGTAAGAGTAAAAAAGGGCTAATTACATCTTAAGGGCGGTATCACATTATTTAGGCTGGGCTGTAGCTGGAAAGATCGATCGCCTATATCTTGGATATCAATTTTGTCTCTTTATTTGTAAAATTCAGTAACTGCATTTTGCGCAACTTTTTTATATTACCAGAAATACTTTTCTCCTCTTTTTGTTCAACACTAAACAAGTGAAATTCTCTAGATTTTATCTTTTTCTTATTTATTTTGCTGAAATACTTAAGTGACTTAAATTTTATTTATAAATTCTAAATCAGTCAATTTTTCTTTTGTATACGAAACTTGGCCTAGTTTCGGGAAAACTGCTCAATTTGCGTTTTTACTAAAATAGATGTTTAAATTAATGAGTATGATTTGTTAATTTTCTTATTTGCCTATATCATATTTTACTATCAACTTAATATTAATTTATACATTACCTCCAAATTTTTTCAACATTTTTTTTATTAATTAATGCGAAATTATGCTATCCTATTAGTGTCTTCTGGTTATATGTTTTGTCATCATGTTATTTAAATTTTTAAGAGATTTGATACCTAAAACAGGCTACGAGATTCTTTGTTCTTTGACCCGACGTATAAATATACAGGGCGTTGCTATATTTAAAAAGATGGCGCGCTTACTTATTTAACAATCTGCACGACCGTCTTTGGCTGAAAAACTGCATGCTGAGTGGACAGTTTTGGGTAATCAAATCCATCCCTGGTAGATTTTATTCTTTATTTTCAATTGCCTTCCGTTTTTTTAGGAATTTAAAGGGCGTGTTAGGTTATAATAACACTGATAAACCATAATAAAGCAATAACATTGTATAAGAAATATTCCTTCGTGTTCACTTTGCATCAGGAATTTTTTCAATTTTGCTCTTTACATCGTATACTAAAAATTATACGATTTAACGGGCTGATATGTTATTATAAACGTGCGCTGTGCACATATATTTATGATTTGACTTACGACCGCTCCTATATCTCAAAGAGACGTTGCATGTTTACGAGAAATTTCACTGCGAAAAGCAGGCAAATGCACAAAGTGCAAATCAGATCGATACTGACACCCCCTAATCTTACCCAATTCCAAACACGTACCAGACATTTGTATCCGACGCAGTAAGTGGGTTTTTAAATTCCGGTTCTAATTATGTGAAATTTGAGGAAATAAAAGTAATACTACAGTTTAATTCTTATATCTTCATTATGTAAATTTCATAGAAATTACTAAAGGTACATAGAAGCGCCACAGTTTCACTGGCTGTTTGCTTTCACAAGTTTGAACGTTCAGATAATAAAGGACCTGAGCAGAAACGGCTTTAAAATTGTGTAATTACGAAATTGCTCCGTGCGAAATTCTATGTTGGATGTAATAAAAGCCAAAGTATTACATTAATACACCGACACTAAATTTAACATTTGCACGCCATATAATAAAATCGCATTTAATTTAGTTCAAACAGTGTTCGTTACTATTTATCAATGATGATCTCTATATTCATTAAACATTTTAAAAACATCGTACTTTGCTTTTTCTGTATTATTGCGTTGCCAGGAGATAAAAGCTTAACGCTCTTTACACACTGAATTATCTGAATTTCTTTAACTTTAAAAGCTTTTTGTATTGAGATTGGTAAATCAATGCCAGGTGATATTGCCTTCTATATGGACTTCTGTATGTGTCGGTATTGAAACAGACACTTTCTTTATTGTATTGTACATAAATGGTTTGATGCATTGCATTGGAGATGATTTCCCTTTAACTGGCATTTACATATTAGTGTGCATATGAAAATATACACTAAGAAAAGGAGTCCCGTACCCTATTTTAAACAGTAACATGACAATTTATAATAATAGCAATAACAATAATAATAATATTAGGTGCGCAACTAAGTGCTCGCTGTTTTTCAAGAGATGGCACCAGTAGTAAGTGCTGGTCGATTGTGACATAACCAAAACGTCATGAACCAAGCTTAGACATATGGTAAACAAACCGCTTTGACACATTAGTGATTTTGTTTTTGCGTCATATACTTTTGGTTGTGTGAAAATGTCTGATTTTGTGCCAAATAATCGTCATTTGCGGGAAGTGTTGCTTTTCTTCTTTCATTCGAAGAAAACGGCGGCTGAAGTGCATCGAGAATTCCAAAAAGTTTACGGAGATGCTGCTCTAAGTGAAACAACGTGCCGTCATTGGTTGCGTCTCTTAAAAGATGGTAATTTCGATGTTGACGGCCGTTCGCGTATAGGAAGACCAAAAACCTTCGAAGACGCTGAATTGGAAGCATTGCTCGATGAGGATCCGTGCCAAACGCAAAAAGAGTTTGCTTCAGCATTAGGAGTTACCCGCCAAGCCATTTCCCAGCGATTGCATGCGTTGGGAATGATTCAAAAACAAGGAACCTGAGTTCCTTATGATTTGAAGCCAAGAGACGTTGAGCGTCGTTTTTCGCCTGTGAATAACTGCTCCAGCGGCAAAAAAGGAAGAGCTTTCTTCATCGCATCGTTACGGGTGATGAAAAATGGATTCATTAGAGCAACCCAAAGAGAACAAAAGGGGGACTGCCCGGTTATGCTTCTACGTCGTCGGTTCGGTCGAATATTCACGTTGCGAAGGTTTTGCTGTGTATTTGGTGGGACCATGGCGGTGTTATTTATTATGAGCTGTTGAAACCGAACGAGACCATTATTGGGGAACGGTATCGAACTCAATTGATGTGATTGAGCCGAGCACTGCACGAAAAGCAACCACAACACAAGCAGATGCACGAAAAAGCGATTCTACAGCATGACAACGCTCGACTTCACGTCAAACCCGTTAAAACCTACTTAGAAACGCTCAAATGGGAGGTCCTACCCCACCCGCCATATTCCCCAGACATTGCGCCGTCCGATTATTACTTGTTCCGTTCGATGCCACAAGGTCTGGCTAATCAGCAGTTCCGGTTATATGAAGACATCTCAAAATGGTTTGATTCGTGGATAGCCTCAAAAGACGAACACTTCTACCATGACGGTATTCGAGCTCTACCAGAAAGATGGGAAAAAGTTGTCACTAGCGATGGGAAATATTTTGAATGATTCATTTGTAAACATTTTTTCACAATAAAGTTGCATTTTCATCAAAAAAAAAAAACAGCGAGAATTTAATTGCGCACCTAGTAATATTTTATTAATTATGTTAGCCATTTATATGGATATGAAACGTCATAAAAAACACAATATATAATAAAAATATTGCAAAAATGTAAAATTGTCAAAAATAAAACATAAAAAACTACAATTAAAAACTTGGTAACTAATGGCCCGAAGAGAATTCTCCCACCGTGTAATAAGCTTTTGAAATTAAATAAAGCTTTAATTTTTTTTTGTGACGATTTGGTATAACAATTACGGACATTTTTACAGCATCTGAAACAAAGTTGTATATATGACCACCCATATGTATAGAGGACTTCTGTAACCCGTGAACTTGTGGGCCACCAAACTAAGTTGTCCTCGGTTCTGGTATTATAACCCTGCAAGTCGCTTCCAATTCTAAATAACTTCTTATGGAGAAATACATACTGCAGCAACTTATGTACATTAATACACGTAAATGTCAGTAAATGGAAGAATCGACGACAAGTATCCGTTGACTCCAGATCAAAGATCACCCGTAATATTCTTTTTTGGATAATAAAGACCCTCTCCCATTCGATGGATTGCGCCCATAAAATTATATTGTAATTTAACACTGAATAGGCAAGTAAATAATATTATATAATAGTAAACGTTTAAAAGAGACTTTCTTTCCAAAAAGTTACTAAATTTTAAATTAAATATTGCAAAATAAGCGGAATTTTATCTCGCACGTACAACGTCAATATGCGAAATCCAATCCAGATTATAATCCACATTAATTCCTAAAAATGTAGACGTTAATGTAGATTCAAATGTATGGTTCCTAAAGTTCATAGTAAGGTTCTCATAATTTCTATTATTTAATTTATGATTAAATAGGATTAATTTGGCTTTGTTAGTGTTAATAATTAATTCGTTTTTGTGACACCAACTATGAAAATCATGAAGCACCCTTTCCAAATTATTGCGCAATACACCAGAACTCTCGGCAGATACCACAATTGAAGTATAATTAGTATATAAAGATACCCTTTCACAAGAGATGTAATTCGGGAGATCATCGATAAAAAGTATAACTAGTAGAGGTCCCAAAACTGAACCCTGCTGCACACCTGAAAATAAATATTTGAAGATACGTTATTAATCCTAACCTGGATTTTTTATTAGACAGGTATGATGATAGCCAACTATTAATGCTTGTCAATTGTATTGTATATATGTATCCCTTGCTTGTATAAAAAGTATGAAATTCTGTGCGTTTTACTAGAAAACAAAAGAATCATAATACGTTTAAACAATTTACAAAATCAATATTTCCATTCTTAAAATTATGTACAAATTGAATTAAGTGCTTTACGATATGAAATGAATGAAGATTAATATTTTCTGCTAATTCATCTTTGCATTAATTACAAAACATTAATGAAACATTTTTCGCATCGGACCTGGACTCGAACTTGTATCTATCGTTCCTTATACCGTCTGAAGAACGACTAATATAGATTCACGTCCCGGTCCGACACAAAGAGTTTTTCACTAATTTTCTGTAAATAATGCACTGGTGGAAAAGCACAGTGTCAATTTTCATCAATTCTTAAATATTTAATGCCGCAGTCGCAAGAGCAAAATTGCTAACTGTTCGTAAGTTCTTTGTTCTTGGGTAGGTTTCATATTTGTAGCATTATATAACAATTAATGTATACTAAAACATCATAGGTAATGTCTTTTCCGTTTCTTTGAAAAAAGAATTGTATTATACCTCATTTACTAGCGGAACATTCACGGCTTTAATCATGTCTACGTAAACTCTAATATAAATTTATAAACTAGCGATATTAAAGTTTCGTTTCTTCCATTATTAAACTAGTTTTATAACTTCACTTTAATTACCTTCGTCGAAGGTAATGTTAAAAGAATAACTCTTGTGTAACCGCGAAGTAGCACAAACTTATTATTTCTTCCTTTCCTTTCAATACAACTATGTTGGTTTATTGGACAATATCAAAGTTCAGTTTAGAATCGTAAAAAGCAAAGTTAGATCGTCTTCCGCTGCAATTTCATTACCATTGTTGGCTCCTATTCCTCTTCGATTCTACGAAAACTTCTTTAAAAGCTAGTTTAAATGAAATACAATAATGTAATGCTGAATTAAACATTTCTTCTTTGTTATTTCCCATTACGTTATTATAAAGTGTTTTATTTGTTTCTTCATTATTGTTCAGTATTCACAACTTCGCGATATTGTTTCGGTTGTTTTCAATTATTATCTATTTCATCCCTAAATAAAAGCTTTTTCTAATAAGATTTACTATGAAAAGTTTATTTAAATTTTATTAATGTGTATAAATCTCATTTGAAATAAATCTCTCACTATTAATTTTCCGATTTCGAAATAGGTAATACTCAGTAATTTGCGAGGCCATACAAGAAAACAAGTTTTCTGACAAAAATTATATTTTTCGATGTATTCTTTTTGTAGCTCATTGAATTTAGTCGACCGATATTCAATTCTTTTATTTTCTTCGGAAAAGTAATCTTTATCAAATTGTTCGAAATATGAGTTAATTTTATCCATTACACCAAAATCTCTTACCATCAAACCTTGTTTGAATTCAGTTTTCAGGTTGGGAAAGAAAGAAAAGTCCGAGGGGACTAAATCTAGCTAACAATCTATTGTAGATTTCGTAGCAGTTCGAAATGTATTTAATAAATTTTTTCCATGGAAACAGTCGAAGTGTGAAGTCTTGCATTTTCTTGAAGAAAAAGTGCTAGTTTCTTTTCTAACTGAGGCTTTTTGCGTTGTATTGCATCGTGCAGTTGATCCAAAATGGATGCATAGTATTCGTCTAGTATCATTTTACCTTTTTGAAGATAATCTATCTGAATACTATTGAAGTCCTAAAAAAGAGTTACCATAACTCTCGCAGTTAAGAATACCGTCTTTGCTTCCTTTGAAGCACTTGTGCCAACCTCAGTCAATTTCGATTGTAGCTTCATTTCGATCGTATAATGGTGTACTCTCGTTTTGTGAAACTTTGCGAAAGTCTGTGCAAATATTATTTATTTATGCTTATATCATAATATGATCTTACATTCTACAAAATCAGCATGGTGTTGCTCGCGAGGGATCTACAGAACACATAAGCAAAGAGTTGGATACGGTCCGGTCTATGTTGTTTACATAAATTTTAGTAAGGCTTTTGACCCTATTGATTTTTGAACAAAAAGTTGACGTCGTTTGGTCTTCGTCAATTGCTGATACAACTGCTACATTCTTACCTAAGTCGCAAACGTAACTATGTTTTTTATAGTGGTTATAAGTCTTTCGAGTTCATTCTAGGTCAAGATTGTGTTTGGGGCCCCTTTTGTTCATAAACGATTTATTAACACCTTTATCCTACTCCAGTGCTTATGTACGCAGATGATCTTAAAATTTACTCTTCCATTCGAAATTGTAATGACATCTTGATTTTTCAACACAACGCAAACAATTGATGTTTCCTTTTTCATACAAAAAATTAATCCATTAACTCTCACTTACTCAATTGAGCATGAGTTACTAACGAAAAGAGTCACAGTTAGAGATCTTGATATTCTATTAGAGTCGCAGATGAGCTTTGTATCGCATATTACTAATCTCTGTCGCTCCTGGTTTAAAGCGTTACGGTTTGTTAAATGAACAGCTGCGTAATATGTCCTCCGAAAGAACTATTTTTCAGCTTCATTGTTAGAAAGCTATATAAAGGGTACTAGGAAAGTTTTGCAATATGACGCAACAATGAATCGTAAGAAGCTGCTGGTTGCTGCATGTTGAGACATGCTCATACTTGCATAGTAGTCGCGCCATGTCGATGGGCTCAGTTATTCATTAGCAGTGAGAGTGTAAAGTGCTTGCGATGGCATTGTGGTCACGAAATGAGATAAGGGCAGTTTTGCGTTATAATTTCGTGCGTGGTTTAAACACAAACTAGTGCTTCGAAGAAATGACTCTTGCACTAGGTGATGTTTGTCCATATCTCACAACGATACTCAGGTGGTATAGAGAATTCCAAAGGAGAAATTTAACTGTGGAGGATGCTGAGAGGCCGGGAAGGCCACGAACGTCAGTTACGGAGGAAATGTTATTGCTGTGAGAAAAATGCTTGGCGGGGACGGGTGAATTACCTACCAACAGATAGAGGGTACTTCAGCTTTAAGTGCACCAGCAATTCCTTCGATTCTGCATGATTATTTGCACGTGAAGAAACTTTGTTCTCTCTGGGTGCCGCATCGACTGACTGAAGAGCAGATGACACGACGTGTGACTTGGTGCCGGGAGATGCTAAAAAAAGGGACAATCTCGGTATGTGATCAACATCGCGACAGGTGACGACACTTGGCTGTACTATTACGATTTTCCGACCAAAGTTTTTTTTAATAAGGATCAATATCGGTACGAGAACAAAATCGTGACAGGTGACAAGACTTGACTGTACAATTACGATGTGCCGACCAAAGTTCAAAACAAAGTTTGGGTCTTTGATGATGAGGATACACCCGTAATTGTAAGAAAATCCCGATTTGAAAAGAAGAAAATGATAGCTGTATTTTTAAAATCGAGTGGAATTATGGAACGCGTCGTTTTGGACACACAGAAGACGGTCACAGCTAAGGGGTATACCAAACGAACAGTGCCTGCCTAAAGCCATTGGATCTATGAGGAACCTGCGGCCAAAGTCAAGAATGGACACCTGGTTCCTCCATCACGATAATGCTCCAGCTCACCGCGCCAAAACCTGCATCGAATATTTGACCACGACAGGATTAAAACTTTTCGAGCACCATCCCTACAGTCCAGATCTTGCTCCCTGCGACTTTGCGCTGTTCCCGCATAGGAAAATGAAGCTAAAAGGGAGGCGGTTTTCCAATGATGAGGACTTTCTGCGGGCTTGGGACAACGAGTGTGTTTTACTCCCTAGTGAAACTTGGCAGAACCGGTTTAAAGATTGGTTTCGGAGGATGGAGTGGTGTATTGAGTGTAGAGGAAATTACTTTGAAAAAATTAAAGAAACAAATCTGTGTTGCAAAACTTTCCTGGTACCCTTTATAATATGCATCCTAGGTATGGCCACCACTTTACAAATACTTACAGCTAATGATTGAGAAGATCCAGTGTTGATTCACTTACTACAAATTTTAAGATGTTTTATGTGCCCATTTTTAGGTGGTTATCAAAACTACGATTGTGTTGATCGAATGACGGGTTTAATTAAGTTATGGAATCTTTTAATCTTGATTGATAAATTTACTAATAATTTGTCTGTCTGTATGTATTTTCCTGTCCTAGTATATTTAATTATCATTATTTTCAAGAAAACTTTCTGGGCTGTATTTTTAATATACCATGTTAGTTTTAACGAGTTGATATTTGGGTGTAAGTTCTTGGTGTATAATTTTTGCTAAAATATTGTGAATAATCCTTCCCAGCAACTAGTTTACACTCTCCTGTTATGTGTCCTGTTGTTTTATTGAATTGTTCTAAAAATTCTTTCATTATGTGTTTGTAGTTCTTTGTGGAAATTACATCGTCTCATATTGCTAAAAAATTTCTTCTATTTCTGGAAACAATTGTCTTCTTTAGCTATTGCTATCATAAATTTTTACCTATGTTTATGTCCTGCAACGTATTATAATGAGTGATGTGTAGTGCTTTTCTGGACTATTCCTCCTTCTTTTGTTATGTGATTATTATTTGAATTTTTTTTCTACTTTTTTTGGTTTAGATTTAATGGCGTATATTTGTTTTTGTATTGCATAATATTTGTATATTTGTTATAGGTCTGTCTCCTCTTTTCTGTCTATAGTAATACGTTCTATGTAAAATATTGGAAGTAGTATACGATATTTTGAAACCTTATTCAACAAGACGAGTCAACCTTTCTAGTTCTATATTGGACGACTTAATTATACCTAAAAAAATACTTGAGAATTGATATTGCTTTGCATTACTTGTTTAAAAAATGTTTCTGGAGTTAAGCTTTGACTTTCATATAGATGCTCATATTTTCTCCTAATTTGTTAGCACATGAATGACTTACTTTTGTATTTTGTTCAAATTCTAGGTATTTATAAGTTCCTTGGGGCTGTATATCTGTCAGAACTTCGTTGTTTAGTGCTTCTTTACTTTCAGGAGTCTTAAATTTTCATATTTCGATATATAACATCTTGCATTTAGTCATGTCAAATTCCATACTAGTGTCTTTGGTGTCTTGGTAAACTCTTCCGTTATTTTTGAAAGTCCTTGCGTTTGTGTTTTATTTAAGGCAAATAGTTTTATATCATCTATGTAGTGTTTAGTGTTTGTAATGTGGTGTTTCGATATTGTCATTATTATTATGATGTCCATTTCACTCACTCCCTCAGCCTAACGTCGCAAAACTTTTCATTCAACCCACATATGTAACTGGGTGTGTAAGCTCGGATTGTACGCGGCTGATTCTGATATGCTACTATACATCGAAAATAGTAAATCATTACAACTTTTTGTGATGCTTTCTATCTTGTATTATTATTATCACTATTAAAATATTTGTATTTAAATGAAAAGAAAAGTAGGTTCTCGCCTATTGTGTATTAGAAATATTATCTTCTGACTATTGGACAAGTATTTGAAATAACTGTTTTTTAGCAATGTAATATAGATTTAGTCGTTTAAAGTTTTCATGGAGATGTTTAAGAATTACTTCAGTGATGGAAATTATTGTTATTATTATTATTATTATTATTATTATTATTATTATTATTATTATTATTATTATTATTACTATTATTGTTATTATTATTATTATTATATTAATAATATATTGATGTTAGTTGATTAAATTTGCATAATTTCGTAGTTTATATTAGTATTAATAACTTCTAAATTGTTTCGTAAAGCCTTCATATTTCCTTTCCTCGACTGAAACGTATGTGCTCCGAACATATTTGGGACATATTATTCTATATATAAAGTTTATGTTCCAAATTTTGGTTATATAACACACCAATAACAGTAAATAAGTTACCGGTATTTTATTATACATATTATATGCGGTCTATCTAATATTAAATTATGCGTTAGGAAATATGGATTGAATCATATTTAAATATGGTTTCTGGAAACTGTTATTGGTCACGTTATTAATTTTAAAGTAAATATTTCTTCAGCGTTCGCCGGGGTTCCTAACAAATATAAATTATCGTTGAATATAGGGCATGTGTGGCCACAGTTTTATGATGAGATGAGGCAATCGCTTATGTACGCGCATGTATCGAAATCGACGGGGTGGATGAACATCTAAGCTTGTTTGTTTTAAGCATAAAGATAAATATTAAATTATGTGTTTTGCAAGCTGTATCCATGGACGCTTTTTTTTTAGCGAAAAGAACCATACAAATTCTGAGATTATAATGTTAAAATGCCTTGATTGCATTAGAATTGCTGTTATTGGTTACAATAATAATAAAATAATTTTTGCAATTCTTCGATGATTTCATAATCAACAGTTATGACTTCAAGTGTTTTCAAAGTTTTATATGAAATACAATTTTCGAATTTTTGGGATACAAATCACAATATTATAATGAATAATATCATATCTCCCTCTCTCGACCAATACATAAATGTATTGACCGACAAAGCGAGAACGCTTCTATCTCACAAAGATCGGAGACTCTGTTTCCAGTGTGTAATAGACAGAAACTTGCGTGCTAGGCTTTATGCCAATTAAAGAATGTTAAAAGGAATCATTCTATTATTAATAACACCCTATCAACTACATATGTTTCATCGAATGCACGAATCGTCAGGTTGATTTGTGTTATTAATGAACGATTCCTTCAGAGCG